>JARQTI010000563.1:201976-219841 GCA_030142655.1 Trachelus tabidus | reverse complement strand
TCTCTCTCTCTCTCTCTCTCTCTCTCTCTCTCTCTCTCTCTCTCTCTCTCTCTCTCTCTCTCTCTCTCTCTCTCGCCTCCTCTCCTTCCGCTCTACCAGCACCTCGCTGGCAGCGCTCTATCGTCTCTCCTCTCTCCTCTTTCTTTTTGTCTCTATCTACCCCCCCCCCTCTCCTCCGCCTCGAGAACACCCCGCACCGTATTCCGTTTCTCTACTTCTCCTCTTCCCCTTTTTTAATTTCTGTTCTTCTTTAATCATCTTCTTCATCTTTATTTTGCTTTTTCTTTATTTTCTCGTTCTTTTCCTCCTGTCTTCTGCTCGCATTCTACAATTTCTCTCCATTTCTCCTTCCTCTCCTGCACGTAGCGTGTCTTCTCCGGTACACGACGTTTAGGCTTCATCGCAGACGCTAGACGTCGGCGTCGCTGGACTTGCGGCGCTTCGTCAGTTCGCAAGCCAATTCTCGATTACAGTGAATTCTACTTTGTCTATTCTCGAGTGACAGTCATGCTTCGGGTCATCGTCACGATAACCCTGGTCGCCCGTCATCCAAACGAAAAGCTTTTTTGAATTTCGCTCCGAGACTCTTTTGATCTTGCTCAATTCTCGATCTTGCGCGCTCCGGTGGCTTCGGTAGGCGCAGACCCGAACCACAAATCAGAATGGTCTTGTTTCGAAGGTTCTTTTGTCCCTGACTGAATATTCTTATTGCTTGGAGGCAGGAAGTAGGAAGCTGCGCCGTTTCTCTCTCTCTCTCTTTCTGTGCTCTCTATCAGCTGAATTCGGTCAGGAAGAGTATATTATATCAAAAATAACAGGGAGAGTGACAAGTTTGAATTGCGATATCTGAGCTTAGCTTCTAATCGATTCGATGTTACCTGGCTACCTACGTCAACCGGACGAGCCGATTAATTTGGGAAAAGCATAGAAATTTCCAAAACACTTTTCTTTCGAATCTCCGTCAGATTAACGGAGACTTTCTTGTTTACTCCTTGACTCGCGTGTCGCTCCGACTCGAGTCACGGAGGTCCTACATCTTCTAGGAGATCCTGTCGACCAATCAAATCGCCAGTGGGAGACCTGGGGAAACGTTTATTTTGATTAAGGTATCTCGTCTCTCTACACACATCCACCGTCGAGTGTTCATATAGAGAGAGAGAGAGAGAGATGGGGGGGGGGGGAGGTTCTAGCCTCTTTGACGTAACACTTCTTCGATTTACCTGATTTGTCGATTTGTTGGATTTATTTGATTCAGCATAGTCACTGCTATATGGGTTGACTCTCCTGACTCTACCTCGGCATCCCGATGCTCAGTCGCGGCGAAATAAAGCGAGGCGAATTAATCGCGCGGATGTGAGTTTCCGTCGAATCGGACGGTCTCCCTGCCCGATGCGAATTTCATTCGTCTCGTGGACTCGCGGCGATTCGATCGGGAATCGTTCAGGGCGAGCGACTTGCACGCAGCGTGGCCGTAGCCTTTGACCTTAATCTACCGAATTAAATCCGTCGACCTCGACCCACTCCGACGATCTCGTTGCACTTTAGCCTTTGTGCATCTGGCTCACCTGGAAGTACTCGTCTCTGCAGCATCTCCAGCAGCACTGGCCCTCCCCCCGGCTCATTACGCTCGTTACGCTCTCTTTTACCCTTTCGTCCACGGCAGATCTCTGCCGCAGCTAGAGGAAATGATCCAGGCTCCTTGCTTCGTGCCTAAAGACGGTTAAGTCTATATTCCCATCTCGTTCAAGGTCAAAGGAATCTGACTGGAAGGATATTCACCATTAATCAGGAGTTCTAAAAAAAGGTAGCCTCTCACTGAAGGCGAATAGCTCGGTAAGGACCTATCGCCTCGGTAACAGAGTCGGCTAGTCAGCTGTGGAGCAAGTCGAGCAGAGTCGAGCAGTCGTCTAGGCAGATAGGCAGTCAGGCAGCACCCGCACGTGTGTCTACGCATAAAGATACGCGCGTCTAAATACATTCATAAAAACATCGATCTCAGGAGCCGATTCTACGCGACAAGAGTACCTACAAGAGTGTACGAGACACGTACGCTCACACTTATCGCCGCACGGCGTCTCTAGGAGCATCGCGACTCAAGTCGGCCGCGCATATCAGGCCGGTCGATTAAACTAAAATTAACTCGACCGCCTCGAGCGAGTTCCTTCGTTTGATAGCGCCTTCGCTCGGCCTACTCCGCAATTCCGCTCTGATCCGTTCTCTTCCGTTTCGTTCCGTTTCCTTTCTGATAACCGCGCTCCTCTCTGCTCTGCCCCGTTTCTTTATGCATCAACTTTTCATCTTCTCATCTTTTTATTACGACTCTGATCCTCTTCTGTACCAACTGCTTCCGATCGATCTATCCTTAGATTTCGGAAACCTCGACATTATTTATGGCAGTGACGCTGGCACGCAACTTCCACCGGGACTGTGTTCATTTTTATTTTCCCAAGTTTATTTCTTTTTTTTTTTCTTTCTTTCTTTATCTCCTCGATTTAGAATTACCTCAGTTCGGAATATATATAGCTAGCTTAAAGTATGATTAGGTAGCTCTAATCTTTTCAGTGCTAGAAGGTGTTTTTATCGCGCACGTGTCGCTATTTATTCGACGGCATCTCGCCATACCATAATATGCGACACGACGCTTACCAAAGTTTTCAATGCGTAACTCAGATGGCTCTACTTGTCGACTTATTTTATATTTACTCTTACTTACTAGGGCTGTTCCCTGGTCAGCCGAGAATCCACAGCCAATAGCTTCATCTTTTTACTAAAGCGTTACGATTGTCAATGTCATTGAGTGAAAATTGAATTCATTCCTTGCCCTTGTTTATCCCCTCTTCGATATGACAGATATTTACGTAAAGAAGAAAAATATATACAATACCGATGATGATTTCCCGAATTGGTTGCCCAGAGAGTGCCATGGCTGCCAGTTTGAGCATCCATAATTTTATAAGTCTATTTAAGTAGCATTTATACTGAATAGACCTATACATTTCGTGTATATATATATATCCTCATACTGACACAGCATAGGGCGAACGTTTGGCACGTTTCACTTGCTACTATCTACTTTGTCCCACCTACAGTGTCTCATCTCAACTGATCTCTACTCTCTGCCTCTTTGCGTTCTTCTCGTTCTCCTTTCTTCGTTCAGAGCCGTATTTGCCAAGTTGGCTATATTGCCTGCCTGCCCGATTCACTTGGTGTACCGACACGTGGAAGACACTCAAGGACCGGCCGATTCTTCGATTTACAAGTATTTACAAGTCGGAAATTCCGCGTTCGACGCGACGCGGAAATTGAAAAGTAGTCGAAGATCCAGAACTTGACTTTTCGGTGCTCTTGTTGCTGCCACGTGAAAAAGAGACTCTTCTCGCTTGCTGCTCTCTCCTCTTCCTCGCTCGGGATAATACATTGTCTTACTCGTCCGCCCTCGGGGAGCGACTCCTTTTCGAGGATTCCGTCGGATTCCGTTAAACGGTCCGAAGAGGTACCGTTATTAGCCTTGGTCGATTCGATCAGATGGTACCTCGGTAACGCGCACGCTTCTCTCCCACTTGGCTCTTCCCTTTAGCAGTAAACTCTCTGTAGTATCTTCTTTATTCTCTATCCATTCCTCGCTCAAGATGTCCCTTGGAATCTCTGGGAGGCTATCGATTCGCTCGGTAGGCCTAGTTGTCAGTTCTCATTGTTTCACCAGCATCCAGGATCCAAGTATGCTGACGTTCAGTAAAAGTTTTGCCACAGCCGCGTCTCGATTCATCCTTTTTCTTTTCTCTGCCATTGGTTTACGTTCAGGAGAATTGACACTCGTCACGGACGTGTTGCAAGACTGTCGCGCGGTCGTCAATGAGATGTGTCGATTCCAGGCTCTGAAAGCTGCAGCTACGCGCACCGTGGTACTTGCTCTCTTGCATTTTATATCCAGTACTCGATCCTGTGGAGATTTTATTTAGCTAGAGAAGGAAGCGAGGAACAAATGCAACTTTGGAAATCCATTATAGGTCTGTGCTGCTCATGAAAATAGTAATATCAATTGCTGGTACAGCACACCTTTGTAATTGTAATGGGAAAGGTTAAGGCAGTCGCATCATCAGGTATCTCGTACACTCTCTTACGGAGGGGTCTCACGGGCAGCAGGGGTAGTCGTGTTAAAGATGAGGAGAAGGGATGGGCTTTATGTCTATATGTCATGTATTTAACGAGGTTTATATTTTTTATGAAATTATTTATAAATGGATCTTACGTATCTCATGAATCTGCATGCATATGGAGGAGTAGGTAGTCTGTAAAGTAGAGAATTCTCTGCTTATAGGCCGCGTGGTGTATCCACGTAGTATAAATTTGATAAATACAGACGGTACGCGGTAGCTGTTTTTACCTCGCGAAGAAATTCTTTATCTTCCCTCTCTCCGTTCCCCGTTCTGGTTTCTCCGATCGATTAGCAAATGTTTGAAAATAGCTACGGCACTCTTATCGATTCCCAAGTTTGAAGATTATAATCAATAGTAACATGTGTAGGTACCAAGTGCGTCGGTGGATTTTACTCCTGAGGATTCATGGAAAATGAGAATCACTTGCAGAAGTGTGCAGAGGACGTAGTTGGTCACGGGGATTGTGACCCGGGGGGAGGGGGTGGTTCAAGGGTGATGCAGGCAGGACTAGGCCGATAGAAAAGACACACGCGCGTCTCTCGATCGAAATTAAGCCGCGATGCGTTTCGCTAAATGCAGCCGGGTTGCAATGTCGGAGCTGCATTGATTCGCCAGTACACAGCGACTACAGGGAGCTACAGGGAGCGCAGCAGGGATGCTCTGACAGGGGCGACGGGTAGCCAAGACCTCTTCGTCGTGGAACACGTAATTTGGCCGACGATTCGGATGTCTCAGGAGGAAGAACGGAGTCTCTAGAGTACAAAGCTTACGAAGAGACTTCGCAGGGTGCTCTTTAAGGGACATGGAGTATAGAATTGCAAGAACGAGGGAAGCACTTTGTTGCCGTAAATACTGCGCTTATGCAGACATTCTTATATTCTATGGAAAATCCTTTAGTACGCCTGCCTGGGAATACGGTCCTTGGGGATGCTCCTGTATTCTTGGACTTGATAAACGCAGAGAATAATGCGAGGATCCAAGGGAGTCACGGAGTCGGAAGGTTAGAAGGTTAAAGTACAGGGGATTCTTGAGACAAAGCAGATCTCGTTATTCCATTCTTAGAGCCACTGTCAAATCAGGAATGATCGTGACGTCGAAGACGGTGAAAAAAGAATGACGGCGTTGACGTCAGGGGGGCTGAGGAAGAAATTGAAGAGCTTGTGTCGTTCGTGCGAGAAGGCAGACGCAGAGGCAGACGCAGACGCTGTGCTTACAAAGCGCGCGTGTTGGTGAACGACGAACCCGAGTCCGGGGATCCGAGATTGGGCAATGGTTCTCTACGGTGAAACGGTGGAACGATGGAACGATGGAATCGTGGAATAGAGGAACGGGGCTACGGGAGAGAGGGCCTTGCGCGCGGTGCGACGTCGCATTCGTGCGAGGAACAACTGCGCCACGTACGGCCGGAAAGAGCCGAGGAGATGGTCAGGGCCGTACGGATCGGCAGTTCTTGGCGTCCTTTTAGATATCCTGAAAATTGGCCTGATTCGTACGTTAGAGAATTTGTCACGAGTGACAAAAATAATGGTGGAAATTTTTCGGAGAATTTCCTTTTTTTTATGATAAAATTGCGTCATATATTAACTCAGGGTAATCCTTCTCGGCCTTGCCAAATTAATTACTCAACTTTACGAGGAGTTTCAGGGCAGAGATCATAAACACTGTTGCTGGTGTTTCTTGTGCGTCTAGCACTGTCTACCACCTGGAAACTCCTTTCCCTCTGGTTTGCAGTGGTTTACAGCTCCACCTCCTCTTTTCGTTTTCTGCAAGGTGGGAGCGTGCATGAGATTTTTTATGTGGATTTCCAAAGGAGATATGCGAGAGTCTGGCGGAAAATTACCTTCCTAAAGCAGCGACAATCGGCTCGTAACGTTGCCAATGCCTGTTCTGAAACGGCTTATCCTTAGACGCTCAGAGGATGGAATCGACATGATCACATCACCTACCGGCTAGAAAGTTCAGGAGTAACACTGGAAAGCTAGGAAAAATCCTGAGGTCGCGGGGTTGAAATTTCTAATCAGGCACATTCAGGGATTCCTATTTGGAATACTCGTTGTTGCTACGAGAGACACCGTTAGCCGCTGTTGTTATTCGGATATCTGATTTTAATTTTAAAAAAGGGCATGTGTATAGCGTTTTAGCTTTGGAAACATCAACTTTTATTAGGGCTCAGAAATCCAAAATGGCAAAATATTCGTAGTAATTTTAGTAATTTATTTTGTCCGTGTACCGCTAAAAGTCTGATGTTGCAGTAAGGTAGAATTACTAGTCATCGTAAATGGAAGTGAAAAGCTAAGAAAAACTACTGAATAAGAAGTGTAGAGGCTATAACGAGAATCGGTTGAACATCTTTTGAGCATTAAACGAAGGACGGTCGCTTAGGGGGGCGTTGCGCGCCTTATACGAAGTACGGCACTGCTTGGCAAAGGCTACGAACGTCGCCGAGGTTTCCCGGGAACGGCCGAGCGGGTCTACGGCTGAGCCCGAATAGCTCGAGCGCGAGCTATGGCTATTGACCGAACCTGGCAGACCGGCCGGTCAGCTGTGAGCTGAGCCGAGTGACTCTGCCGCACAACTTGCCAGCACTAAGAGTCTTGGACTCGTCGAAGAAAAGGCGAAAAACTCGTAAAGTCCGGGCTAGATTTGGATAAACATTGTGTTCGTGGAGACGTTCGCGAGAATTGTCGTCGTCGCGTCGTCGTCTCTCGGAAGCCTCTTGGAATCCTTGACGAAATCCCCAAAAGAGTTCGTCGAAAAGAGAGAAGAGAACGAGCGAGCGAGTGATTATCGAGTGAGTGAGCGAGTGAGCCAATGAACTGGCACGAGAGACAAAGAGACAGGCTGCCAGTGAGTAAGAAAGAGCGAGTAAAAGCGAGTTAAGCCAGACGAGAACCGAAGGAGCGGTTACCGGGTGTCATTGTGTCGCCGCTTCCCAAATATCCAGTGTTTCGAATCGCCAGTCCGATCTTCGACTTAGGGCAACGTTCCTAACGAAGACTGAATCCGTTTCTCTACCGTTCTACTGCTCGAGTACTCGAGTACTTGGCGAGTGGGCCAGTTGCACGAAGCACAGCTAATCGCTGGCTGGGCCCCTCGCGGATCGTTCCACTGGCTTCCCGGATCCTCCTCGTCGTGAGAGGAGCCGCTCTCGTTCACTCGCGGCGCGCGACACCGTGAACGAACGGAGATACGAAAAATCGGGGAAAAACAGCGCGGTAGCAACGGGGAAACCGCACACGCGGCAGTGAAAGCCAAGGCGGTTCAGTACGAAGGCAGTGAGCCAGTCAGCCAGGCAGCAACTTGGGTAAACGTAGAAACTGCCGCTCAGAAATGCCGCTCTCGTGTCCTCTCGCGAGATATCGATAGACCAAGAAGAGGAGAACGAAAGAGCTGATTCGACTTACTGACTAGAGACAGCCGGCCAACCAGTCGGCCAAGCAGCTAAGCAAGTCAGCCAACCAATTAGCCGGGAAACAGAAGTGTGTACAGAGTGCTGTACAGGTGTGGTGTGCTGCTTGTGTGCCGTCCGGCGAAAAGCGCAAGCTACCAGTGGACTTTTTAATCGCAAAGTGTAAGTGCATATGTGCCTGAGAGGCCGCGAAGAAGGAGCGTTAGGAGAAGTTGCTCGAACTAGGTGGAGAAGGTGCTGAAGGAGGAAAAGAAGGATGAGCTGTTGGTGGAGGAAGAACACGCGAACGCACGTTCTAATTATAATGTGAAGAAATCAGCCTGTTCGATTGTCCGTCTACGCGGAACTCTCCTCGAGTCTGTTCGCCGCGTTTTTTCGTGGCCGTCCTCGAAACTCGCCCTGACGATCGATCGATCGATCGATCAGCCGGCCGATTACGATTCTTGATCGAGTCGTCAGTGATCTTCCCATAGAATTCCGAACAATTGGATTTTTATATTCTTCATTCTCAATGTATTTTCTATACTGATCGAAGAGCAGCACTTGGTTTTTCCTTCGCAAGGACAAGAGACTCTAGCAGTGACTGTGTGTGCGCGCGTGTGTGTGCAGAGGTCTCATCGAAGAAGATCAACTTTTTCGTTTCCTGCGAAGACGGCCTGAGAGTTCTTTGAGTTTTATAGAAAATTTACTTCGCCGGCATATGTGCACGCTGCTCTCTCACTCTCTCTCTCTTTTTCTCTTTCTATGAATTGATCACAATGTAACGCAGTTGGAACGAGATAGTTTCGTCCTTTTTATTAAGAAATGTGCGCCGAGCAGCAAGAGTGGCAGAAGCACCAGGAGTAGCTGAATCCGAAGGCGGGATCGGGAAAGCGACTGGACGTTGGAGTCAGAGAGCAAGCGACGTGGGGTGGAGACTGAGAGAGGAAAGGAAGAAGGAGAGGCCGAGAGTGTGAGAGAATAAGAGAATGAGAGGGAGGGCAGGCGCGTGTTTCCGGTCGATCGTGGAGTCGGAGGAACGTTACTGGGACGACCTTGAGAAACTCTGTGAGATCTAGGAGGCTCATCGAAGTCTTCTTGAGCACCCTGAGTTAATTTAGTCTGGACGCAGAGGAAAAAGGGACGGAACAAGAAGCAAGGAAAGAAGAAGAAGAAGTTAAAGAAGAGAGGTGTTGGTAATTGTAGAAGAAGAAAAAGGGACATATAAAAAGTAAAGAAGTTAAAGAAGATGAGTTTTGGTTCTTCGTGGAGAGTTTTCGTGTGATTTCGTGAGACGCGTAACTCTCTCGCGGCATTCCGAAAAGCTCGAATTATTTCGGGCGAAACCTGTTGTGATACGAGGACGAGGTGGAAGGTGCAGGAGGAGGTGTGCTGAATAAAGAGAAGGAGAAGAAGGAGGACAGGAAGGAGTTTTGCGGTGTGTCTTGCGGTGAAGGTTTGCGATGATTTTCGCGGCGGTAGTGGTGCCGATGCCGGTGCTAGCAGCTTCGTTTTCTCGCTGCTAGCAGCAAAAGGCGGTAGAACAGCTGCTGGTTGTGCCGGTGGTTCTGGTGCTGGTTGCGCTATTAAATCTGGCAATGCTCCTAGTGTATGGCGAGGACACGCGTCGAACCGTGCGTTCCGTCCTGAGACTCTGTCAAAGATCCTCACGAATTGACACGCTAACTCAAAACCGGTTCCGTTTTACTCTGTCGATTCCGCGTTCGTAAAGGTCGTGCCGAGTGAAGAATGAAATTTATGGAAAGCGAATTTACACGAGAATCGTCGTAGGTGGTGGAGAAGGAGGATCAAGTTGATCAAGCTGAAGAGTCTCGTAATCGTGATAGTCTCAACCGCCAATGTCGTCGAAGCTCTCTAAATGTTGCCGATCGCCACGCTCGCAAGTCCATGCTGGGACATACGGAAGACATCGTTAGAGATGCAGCTAGTTTTTTTGGGCGCAGCTTATTCGAACTGTGATCACTAGAGTTTAACGTTCAAACGAGGAGGAGGAAGAGGAGGATAGGCAGATGATAGTGGAGAGGCTTAATAAGAGTAATAAAAAGAGTGAGTGAGTGAGAGGGAGGAGCTGTAATTTTGATAATCTGTTTGCGATAAAGTTATTATTAGGCGGAAGAGGAAGATAGTGTCGCTGAGGAAGAGGGCCTTAGGTGGTCTCACTGATTTTGGAAGATGTGCAGAGCAACGGGGCATCGGTGGATTACCGTGAAAAAACATCAGGAAGACTAAGAGTGGAAGCTTCGGTTAAGTTGTGGGAGAGGCGAAAGTTTCAGCAGGTACATCGAAGAATAACGAATGTACGAAATGGAGGAGAGCAAAGGAAAGTGGAGGAGCGGCAGTTGTAGCAGAAACAGTCTGAGAGTGGACCAAGAGTCGTTAGCCGACAGTCCGTGGACGGAACGGCGTAAAACTTAATTAAGCGTTTAATGAGCCTGAGGAAAGTGAGAGGCGAACGAGGAGGAAGCGGAAGAAGAAGCAGAAGAAGAGGTAAAGAAGGAAGAAGACGTGGGCGCAGAAGAAGACGTAGTGATGAAGCGCGTGGTAAACGCGTCAGCTGCCCAGGTGCAGTCAGTGGCCCAGAAGATACAGCAGAATCTCCACAATCCAATAAGTCCCGAGGAGGAGTCCTCGGCTCTGCCGTTTAGCCCCATCAACGGCAAGTCCTCCTCGGCGAGCCTGAAGCAGCACCAGAGCGCCACGACGAAGAATGACTCGAAAATCTCGCCAGCTATGTCTCGACTGTTAGCCGTAGATTCGGACAATTACATGCTGCGAAAGGGTATAGGAAGCTCGGGCAACGGGACCGCGTTGGACCGCACTCCTAGCGCTGCTAGTACTACAAACATTAGTAACATTAACGATATTACGTCCGCCATTGCTGCCAACGTTGCAACGACTTCGACGATCGGTGGATCCGCCGCGACAATCACGCCGGCCATTGCGAGCAACGTCATTCAGCATCAGCAGCAACAGGACGCGAGGCAGCGAAGCTTCAGTATCTCGAATGGCTCCAAGAGTTCACTCTCGATAGCATCTTCGCGAGTCCTCACCGTCCAGGAATCGACCCTGACGGATGGGATTTTTAGTGATTCATCGAAGCATCAAGAGTTGCAGCTAGCGGCCTTAGGATGCGATCCCAGAGGAGACTCTGCTGTAGCCTCCTCCGGCAGAGGGAGTGCCACCAAGAGCGACCCCTTGTCCCATGCCAATCACTCGAATCACTCGAATCACCCAACCCAATCGGGTTGGCCAAAGAGTGCAGGACAATCGGCTGCTGCTGCTGCTGTTGCTGGTGGGGGTGTTGGTGCTGTCAGTGTTAGTGGTGGAATGACACAAGGACGATATTTTTCCAGTCAACAGCAGTCACAGTATCAATTTTCCAGTAACCCGAGTACCCCAGGGACAAACCCGCCGTCCCCAAACCCAGTCGACGTCGTCGGCCTCGCGGGTCTCGTAGGCAGCGGCCTCTTGACTGCGTTAACGAATACCGGAAAGCAGGTGCCTTCCTCGAAGCAGGTCCTGGACGCGATCCTCCGGCGCATCCTCAGCGGGCAGAACATAGCGGCTGATTCGCAAGCCTGGCAGTTGGCCGGTTTCCAGCTCCAGGTGCCGATTCGTACCGAGTGGGAACGCGAATCGTCAGGAGCTTTTCCTAATGGATGCGCCGAAGGCACCGCTTACGGGGAAACGCATAATGTCATCGGCTGCGACGAAGACGCCATAGTCACGTGTGCCAGGCCCCTGTCCTTCCATCATTTCATGTGCTGGTGCGGCAGTTCTCAAGTGCAGTCCAAAAATCCGGATTCTAACCTCAAATCGTCGGACGAGAACTCTGTCGATTCTAACGTTACGATGGACGTTGACCTGTCTAGAGCTCGTAACAATGGCACTAGCAACAATCACAGTAGTAACAAAATAAACATCAACAACAATAATAATAATTGTAGTGAAAACAATAACAAAAATAACGGGGCACAAATTAGTAGTGGCAAGCCGATAATCGATAGGGTAGCTAATCATGTTAAATCATATGGGAGTTTATGTTGCTGTATGTGCGGATCTCTCTGTCCCTCAGAGTGCCACGCGTGCTTCCACGTCGTCTGCTCGGAGTATAACGGGCAGCATCCATGCCAATGGAGCACCAAGGGTCATGCTCTGCCGGGGCAAGTCTTCGACAAAGACAAGGTGAGTACCTGAAATTCAGCCTCAGTCGCGTTTCCTATGCAACGAGTTATTATATTTTTATATTATAATTTCTTTCTTCGTTCTATCTTTTCTCTCTTTTCTGCCTCACTATCTCTTCTTTCTCGCCGATTTCATGGCTCCCATATATCCGCGCTCTAATAGGTTATATACTTATTACATCTTAACTTCCTATCTTCCCACCTTCCCATTTTGAACGACGATGCCTCGATTGTGTTGCGATAATTAGAAAGGTAGTCCAGCTGCCCTCGGGGCCCTCTCTACGCCAGAACCATATCGCACTGGTCTTCAGTTCTCATGGGCCACTTTGCCCAAAATTTCAAAGAATGAAACGAGCACGATCAGCTGGGAGAAAACTGCTGAAAGAAGACGTTTCTGCGTCGCTCTTTCATTCTTATTTATATATTTTTTATATGTATCTATATATATTTTTCTTCTATTCATCGGACTAGTCTCCAGAACGAGCTCAAGTATCGAGCTGACCCAGGCGCCATTCCTAGCCTTACGTCATTCTTTTTCAAAGTTTCCTCATCTTCCCGAGTTTCTCTCCCACCGCCTTCCTCACCTCCCTTGTCCTCTTCCTCACTTCCGTCCTCGTGTCTCCGGCAAAGGGACATTTCCTTCCTATAAAGATAACGGTCTTCTCTGTGCACGGTTGATTCTCGAGCGGGGATAGAAAAACGAAGGGCCTCTATTTCCTGAGGCTGGATGACAACGAGCGTCGCCTCATCCGCGTCTCCCAGGGACGTCGATCTCGTTCCCTGGCGCCACGTTCAAACCAAAGACGCAATCAAAGCCAAAGTTGGTTGAATATCTCTTATCGATTCGTACCGGAGACGCAGTCTCGTAAGCAAGTAATACATAAGTCAGAACTGTGCCAGTATTCTTCTGCATCGTAAATCAATAAACGAAGCCACTGCCATAAGTGGTTGATAGTCAGTGACTACTAACAGAGAAATGATCCCACGAGTAGCAGCGGTATATCCAACAGGAGTGCCAACGATGGCTCCTAGTCGGCTGTAGACCCGACGTAGGCGCAATAGGCAAACGGTTCCACGCGCCCCTTCCTCTCGTACAACCTTATCAGCAAATAGTTAAGTATCTCGCAGTCCATTTCTGAGAACCGTTGCGATTATTAGAGCCACGCTCCTACTATATGTACAGCACTGTGCTCAGCAGATAAGTGTATCTCTGACCAGGAGAAGCAGAATAGGAGAAACGTTGCGCAAAAGCGCCAGGCTGCGCTGCAGCTAACGAACAAAAGGTGTGGCAACGAATAAAACGCAACGGGTTCCCCATCGTCCGGATTCACGCAGCAACAGCTGCCCTTTAAACTTCGAGGAAAACGTAGATCACGCGTGGCTTGACCAATCGGAAGAGATTCCCTTCGGGCTATCAATAAATATTCCAGCTGTCCGATTGCCCCGTGATTACCAGCGATGGATCGACATTCCGTAACTAGGAACTACTATAGGAACTAGGAAGAAACTGCTACGTCGATTAGGGCCCCTTTCGAAATCTAGAGAATTATCGAATTCCCATCTATTCTCGATCAAGCACAATGCCGATCTCTATACCGATGCCTACGTCGACGCCTATTCGGCCACGAAGATGATGATCACGGCCATCCAGGAAATCGCAATCGCACCACGATTCGAGGATCCTTCGTAGCTACTCGAACGATCTCTACATATAAATCGGTTATCATCGGCAGTTTAAGAGTCACTGCGAGTAGGTAACGTGCCAGGAGGAGGGATCCCCATGTACCGCCCGAGCCTAGGAGACGCAGCAGCACGCGTTCTGCATCTAGCTTTACTCTTTTACAAATTCTCCAGGTATACGCACGGGCTTCTAAGCTCCCTTCCTTCCTCTCGCCCTTTCCCCCCCTCTCTCTCTAAGCCTTCTTTGAGGTTTTTTGTTCTATTACGTTGACGGTCTGACACGTTGACTACGGCGATGAACTTCGTAGATAATTTCTCATTCATTCTTCGTGTTTCGTATCCGGTCAGCTGTCTTTATAGTCGACCGCGTGCGCGTATTTTCATTAATGCCTTTCGAGGAAGTTGTTGTCTCCACTGTGTATATCCGTAACGATATATGATCACCGGACAGACTGATAAGCGAACTAGAGATACGAGTGGGATATGGCGAGGACAGAACGGAAAGGAAAATGGAAAAGAAGGGTGAACTTGGATGTGCCATATTTTTGTATGTTTTACTCATTGGTTTGGAGCAGTTTGAGTCCAATGTATTTTCTACGTTACGATGCGACGCCATTGAATATCAGGAAGGGGTTAGGTTAGGTCTACTCTCCTTTTCTTCATCCCCTCAATCTTTATTTCTTCTTTTCCTCGCGTTCTTGCTCCTCCGTTATCAAATATGCCATCCTACAAGAACTGACATCCTATCGATCAGCTTTCTGCCGTTCCCATATATATACATTTAAAATACCTCGTGCAGGTCTTCACAGTATATTCGTACATTCGCAAGCAGAAGCGCGTTCTGGAATTTCGTATTCGATTCTAAAATAGAGCTAATCGCCAAAAATAACCTGAGCACACTGCATACCTTATCTCCCTGGCACTTTCCTGCTTTTGCTCCTCTTGCTGCTTTTCGGATATTCACCGACGAGACTCTCTTCTGCTTAGAAGTATCTTTCTCCCCACCTTCCTCCCTGCTCTCTTTTCGCCTGTCTTTTCTATCTTTTTTTTTTTCATATTCCTACGGCAATTTTTTCTCCAATCTTTTTTCTCGTCTCATATCTCTTCCCTTCATTTTATCTTGGAACATATGTCGAAAGCGTCACATACCTTGCTCGGGACTCTGTGTGCGGTTTGAAGCACTCCCAATCGATGCTTTAATGAAAATGGCGAAGTTGCCTGGCACGAAAGAGAGAATTTGTCGCTGACGCGCGAAAGCAATCCGACACAAAAATTCAGTCTCTCGCTCTTCTGTTCTCCCTGACGACATCGGACGTTGTACGACCAATTAAAAAGTTGGATAATCGTTAACACCCTCGCTCGTGTCTCCCAGCTCTCCACTTTCTATGGCGTACGAGTCCTAAGGATTCATCTCGCGCTATTCTACAGCTGCAAGAATAGGCGCAGCCACCTTCTCCTCTGAATATTCCAAATATTCGTGATACACTCCAGTGAATCACGTCTTCGTACTACCCCCCCCCCCCTCCTTCTCCTCCTCCTCCTCGAGTAGACCTTCCTACAGCCCTTTCAACCCTTTCACCTTTTTTCCTTCTCTCCGCGCCTCTTCTAACCCTTTCTTATAGCCAGCACGAGTACCCTTTACCCTTTACATCTCCGTGTCTATAGCCTATGTGCCTCGTACACGTGTCGCTCCCCTATGTACGCGTCTTGAGCCTTGAGTTTTGAGTTTTCGAATCCGCATCCTCGTTCGCGTAGCCCCACACGTGGAGCCTGCGATATTAACGTGGCATTGTCTTCGTCTTTTTCCAGCCCGTGAGTGAATGGACATCTTTGAACGTCGTTGAATGGATGTCAGCCCTAAATCTTTACCGCTATGCGGACGTCTTCAAGTCCAAAAACATCAAGGGCAGCGATCTCATGCATTTGGATCGGGAGAAGCTGATGGTAAGACGGATCCTTCTCTCTCTATATGTGTATATATTTCTTTTTCTTTTCAGGAATTTTCATATGGAAATTTATTCAGAGAGATCTAAAGAAATTTTTGCTTTGCTGCAACATTATCGTATTCGGCTTTTACTCCTCGTACGATATTATAAAACACTGACTCGTTCTCATGGACAAACTGACGATTCGTACGGACGTTCGAAGATTCTCGTTATCCTCGGGTATTGACATGTCACCGATTCACAGTCACACTCGTATGTGAGTGACATTTGACGTGACTCGAGTCGTGTCTTTTAATATCGCGAGTCGCGGAATTCGCTTTTCTCGAATCAAAATTTCAGAGTAGTCAGGTACGTGCTGGTCAGTGGTCGTTGATAACGGAGAGGAGAGGCGATAACAATTAGTTCGACACTTTTTAGATGATATTGAACGGCGCTTTATTTTCATTTATTCGAGTTCATTTTTAGCATCGTGAGATGTTAATGAGTCACGTATAGTTTTCCATAAAATTTATCCCAGGAAGTATGTCGGTGAATAACTTTGCACTGAAATATATTATATTTTTCTCTCTGGAGATTTTAGGGATTGTATGGAGAAGCATGTGCAACTTTGATAAGAATTTCGTTGTTATCGATTGTTCAAAAAAAAAAATGATTGAATTGATATTTCGACTATAGAGCTGTTATTGTACAGTAAAACAGGAATTCGAGTAAGTAATCGGTGAAGGTGCGTTCGCGCATGCGCGTCCTATTTGAGGTTGATTCTTAAAGTTGCCGGGGAAAAGGGCCTTCGCGACAAAAATGCACGGCGTCAAGGCTTTTTCGGCCGTAAATCTCGATTACCATACTAATCGACTCATAAATCGCGAGTGTGTCCTCAACGCGTGAAATATATTGATTTTTTCTCCACAGGTTCCTCTCACTTTCCTCCTTCCCTTCGCTCGTCTACCGGGCTCTGTTCTCTCTCTCTCTCCCCTCTTTCTCTCTTTTTGTTTCCTTATCTCTGTACCTTCGATTCTTGCGTGTTCACGCACACGTTTGCGCGATCGCTACCTTCTGGCTCGTTTCCATTCGGTGGCTGCGATCTAGCGACTTCCGGGTCGATCGCCGCTGCTCCTCGAGCGCAGCGCAAGTTCCAAGTGCAGTTTGCGACACGGAATTGGGCGTTTTGAAAATTTGACATTCCAAAGGGGTTCAATGCTCTAATGCAGAACGTGCTTGTCTTGGACTTATTGCAGAACATGGGAATAAAGGATGAGTTCCATCAGAAGAACATTTTGGTGTGCATCGAGGAGCTCTGCCAGCCGTCGTCGCCGTCCTCGCCACCGTCGCCGGCGTCGCTCTCGGGCTTATCTCTGGCTGCCGTCAATGACAGCGTCGCCGCTAGTGTCAGCTCGACTTCCGTGACGCCGACGTCGTCCACATCGACTCCAGCCACGAGCAACGCGCACAATCTGGTGCCTCACAGCTTCAGCGTCTTGGAGAAGTGTGACAAGTGCCATAAATATCTGAGGGGTCTCCTGCATCAAGGCTTCCTCTGTCAAGGTAAGTATCGGCTGAAGGAGCGAGTACCGTCCGAACGCCTCGAGCGTCCCGACCCTACGCAAACTTTCCTGGCTCCAGTCGTGTGATCCGTGTGCCGTATCGCACACCTGGAACTCTCGATGGGTGGAAGGAGCGACAAGGACGGTATCGTCGGAGCGTCGGGACGACGGGGCGTCGGAACGTCGAGGCATCGTGACGCGCGCTCGACTGTACCTCGACACTTAAAATAAAGTAACACGTGCCTCGTGGATCTTCCGGTCTAAGAGCATCGAAGTCTGTAAGACCATTTCGAGGCTGTCCGACGACGAACGAGAGAAGGAGAGAGAGAGAGAGCGAGAGAGAGAGAGAGAGAGTCTGTGTGCGTAAAAAGAGGCTAAGGCGACAGATCAAACGGCGAACACGAGACGCTAAAGACACTGATCCTCCTCGTCGTCGCATCTCCGGTGTAAACTCGGAAGAAACCGCCGCGCAGGGCCTCCGATTGGTGGTCGCACCGGCTAGATGGAAGGCGAAGGGACGCGAGAAGCCAAAGGGGGCAATGTCGAAGGCGCCAGGCGAGTAGCCGTCCTCGCTTAATTCTCAAGATCTGGCGGGCATTGGCTATCGCCTCGGCTTCCATGATTTTACCGTTCCGAAAGCTCTCGGCGGCGGCTCACACATATATCTCGGCGACGTCGGCGGCGTCTCTCCCCGATACGCGTTGAGTAGTAGCGTGTGAGCCAGAGGCGTTCGCGTACATTCGACGGTTCCGGCGACGCGAATGCCTCTCGACGAAATTAGTAGCTCGAAGGGCGCGACCAATCGCGCGAGTCCTTTATCCTCTCCGCTGCTCTATTCGTTTACCTTATCTCCTCCTCCTTTTTCTTCTCACCTCCTCTCTCTCTCTCTCTCTCTCTCTCTCTCTCTCTCTCTCTCTCTCTCTCTCTCTCTCTCTCTCTCTCTCTCTC
>JARQTI010000563.1:187019-201876 GCA_030142655.1 Trachelus tabidus | reverse complement strand
CTCTCTCTCTCTCTCTCTCTCTCTCTCTCTCTCTCTCTCTCTCTCTCTCTCTCTCTCTCTCTCTCTCTCTCGGTCTCTGTCGATACGTCGAGAGACAGGATCGCCAGCGATGCCACGATTACTCACAATCAGTGACGTTTGCGTAACTTTGTTTCTCGCGTAGGTTGCGGCCTGGTCGCCCACAGGACGTGTTCGGCCACGGGTTTGCCTGACTGCCAGTCTCCCGAGCCTGAGGTCGTCCCGGTCAACCGATTCACTTCAGGTAAGTCACACTCGCATGTCATCCTCCCCCCGACATCCCCGCGCACGAGTCAAGCACGTTCCAGCACCTGCCAATCGGCTACACGGGGACAGACGATAGTCACTCTATAGACAAAATCTATTAACTTTCTGCACTTTACTTTTCACGGTACATCACTCCCTTTCTCTTGTTCGCGGCACTTTTCCCAGTGGCTCCTAAATCAAAGTTCTCTCCTGACCTCGATCGAGATGCCGAATCGGCTTCCCGCCGAGCCCTGGAAACAGTCTCAAGGCTAGAAACTGCTAACGAGACACCAGCACGAGATGTGCTAGCTGCTGTAAAGCGTCGTTCACATCCCCGCCAGAAAGTCGAGAAAACTCGGATGGACACTCGACGTGCTGCCCGCCATTATACCTTTGACGCAATGGACTCCATTAATGCCGCGGACGTTCTTCTCCTCGATTACGGAAGATAATATTTGCCTGCAGCGGACTGGCCGGAATGGCGCCAGTAACAAGCGCGACAACCGTTCTCTCTAGACTTTTTCTTCTTCTCGGCTCTCGGCGCAGCACGCGCGATATCGAGAACTCTTGACTCTGGGACGAGGAAAGAGAGCTCGAAGGACTCTTTTAATTTTATTTAATATTTCGGCTCCACTGCAGGATGGCCGGAATGTAGTACACAGTGGCTTAGTAGTAGGATAGGAGAACGCGAGAAAACGAGGCGTGGGCGCCATGCCCATAAAAATTAAAATTTTAACTGCCATAAAAAGGTCTGTAAAAATGCAGGCATGTGTGTGTCCATACGTACACGTGGGAGCGTCGTGACGCCAGAGAGAATCGCTCTTCCCCCCTCCTCCTCCTCCTCCTCCTCCCTCTCCGCCCTCGGCACCTTGATTCTTTTAATATGACTGGCACCAGTCAAGAAAAGGACGTCCCGTCGAGGTCGGCGTTGCTCCGAACGATTCCCCGTCCTTCTCCCGCCCCCCCCTCGATCTCCTCCCGCGTTTCCTTTTAACTCAGTCCCAGCTTAATCCGCTTCATCATTTACCGATTATTTTCAAAGAAATGATATTATTTTTTCTTTGCCCATTTCTTTGAGTTTATCGCGAGTCAGGCTTTACATTATCCACACCTTCCGGCGAATATATTTCTTTTGGTCCCGGAATTTGTGATTTTTTCTCTCCTCTTTCTTCCCCACTTCTTTTTTATAAATTCCTGTGATCGCAACCCTCATAACGAACTCCCGCTATCTAATTTTTTTTATCTTTTTGCTTTTATGCCATTACCTCTTCGCCTCTACCCTCTCCTCCTACTATTTCACGCAAACACCTACCGATATTTCTTTCCGACTTGAATCCCTATGCACGATTGCACCATCACCAGCATCATCATCATCACCACCGTCGCCATCATCGCCGCTAATTGACTCAAGACCATAGTGGATGGCCGAGCAAATAAGAGGAACTGCGCAAACGAGAAAGCTCGGCCAACAATCAAATTGCCGTTGCATGACGTAATAAAGTTTGACAAGATCCCGAACGCATGTATCCCGGCGTATGTCGCTTCATGTCGATCTCCATATCTCTGGTTCTCCTTTCGCGAGAAAAGAATGCGCGAGGACACATCATTCTGTTATGTTTACAGTTTTCGGCCTAGCTCTCTGCTCGCAATTCGACGCTTCGTTCCGATCCGCACCGCTTCTCGTCGAACGGTGCACCCGTGCACTCGAGGAGAGGGCTTACGCCGACTCGAGCCTCAATCTCTACAAGGTTTACCACAACAGTCCATCGAACGAGCAGACGCTAGAGCTCCGACGAAGCCTTAACGAAGGTGAGAGGAGTTGGTGCATACAGAAAGTATAGGATCACTCTTGTTATCAAAGCAGAGACTCCCGGCTAATGTAATGATTTTTAATTGTCTGCCTGCTACTTTTTTTTTTAGATGTCAACAGCGCTGAACTGGCCCAGTACACACCGCAGTGCATCGCGAGCGTTCTCAAGAAGTTCCTGCGAGAGCTACCGGATCCCGTGATACCGGTCCAGTGGTACGACAGGTTCTTGGAAGCATCCAGTGAGTCTTCACCATCCGTTCACCTCTTATCATTTTGTGAACGCCCCGACCGACGGTCTCTCGAGATAAGACAGCCATCACGTTGCAGAAAGAAAGGAAGCCCTCTCCTTTTCTCGATATAGATTCGATATAGATTCGATATAATTCAAATGAACGGAGCTGGAAGAAGGAGAGTCGCCTTGGATTCTGAGCGTGATCGTTTTATGCTTCTACTTATCTTCTTATCGGCATGACTTCTTGACACCTTCTCCCTCCCTCGCTCCTTTCCCCCCACGCTCTTCGCACGCTGATTCTCTCTCTATCACTCCTTGATCGGCTGCCTCGCTTTCTCGCTGACACTTTGTCTCGATCTTTGCTGTCTCAGGACTTCGGAACGACGAGCAATGTGCTGCTCATCTCAACCAACTGGTTAACGAGCTCCCGGGACATCACAGGAGCACCCTGCGTCATCTGATGTCACACTTTTGTCGGATATGCCAATTTCAGCACGCAAGAGGTTACAGAGAACCTCCGACTATTCTCATACAGGTTCTCTGTCACATATTTCTTAGGCCGCCATGGGAGCGTATCATGTTAGTATACTCCTGTCTTCTTTCTTTGGAGCCAATCTTTCGTATTGGCTGTGGCCTCACACGAGTTGCGCTTATTGCAGACAAGTCGTTTACAACACGGAGGCGCACATTCGCATAATGGAATTACTTTTGCTACACGGCGATTGGAACGAGAGACTGCCGGAATTTGCGAGTGCTCCTCAACTTCCGCCTCGTAAGGTCTCTAGGCCTTTATTTCCGGTTCTCGAGCATTTCCCTACACTCGAGGAAGATATGGCTGCTAGCGAACGATCGTCCGGCGCTGACAAGGAACAACCGCACAGGTACTTTCAGATATTTCCGTAATCTCGTGATTTAGGCATCTCAGCATCTCTTAGAGATACCAATGACAATCTTATGTTTTAACTCGTAGACCACGTACTTTGCAAGAGGCCGAGTGGTACTGGGGTGACATCACCAGGGATGAGGTCAATGAAAAAATGATCGAATCCCCCGATGGAACTTTCCTAGTGCGCAATGCCTCCTCCAAGGGTGGCGAATATACGCTGACGTTGCGCAAGGGTGGTACCAATAAATTGATTAAGATTTGTCACCGGAATGGAAAATATGGCTTCTCAGAGCCTTATAATTTCCATTCGGTGATTGAGCTGGTCGATCATTATAGGAATTGCTCGCTCGCCCAGTACAACTCTACCCTGGATATCAAGCTTCTTTATCCCGTATCGAGATTTCAGCAGGTAAGATTTTTCTTGTGTTTGTCTGCATATAAAGCTATTGCGCAAGAGGCAAAAAAGAGAATTGATTAATTATTCTATGAGCGTAAAGATCCTTGGTGGAAACTGCGGGACTCTCCGAAACCGTTTGATATCAGCATGGAGACTGGTTCTCTACGTGTTCGATGAAAATTACAATTCCCGGATCGAGGACGTCAAATTTTACCCATAGGCGCCATTTTATGACGTCCTTTCGATCTTCCAAGTTATCGGCCCGACGCCGACGGTTCGGTGTCCTCGTGGCAATTAATGACTTAGACATGGTTACTATTCATTCTTCCAACGGTACCCTTCACTGCTTCGGACGTGTCGACAATACCCATATTTCTCTACGACATTGGTCCTTTGACGTGTCTTTCTTATTAGTAACAATAGCGCCGTACCACGTAAGCGTCTGTGTGCCCAGCATATATATATTTATCCAAATGAGAGTATTGTACGGATTGGATATGGATATCGATATCGTGAATTGGTCCAGGAAAAGAATTATTGATAATAACCGGGAACTCTGTATAATATGGGTCCCTTTAGCAGTATCCATGTATAACGTTTTTTAAACACATGGAAATAAGGAAACCATTTTTCTCTGCTAAAACAGGATGACGAGATCCCCAGTACGGCCAACCCAAGGGTCATCATCGAAAAATATATCGAGATCGACAAGGAGGTGATGGATACCTTGAGGCAGTATCAGGATTGTTCTGAACTCTACGGTAAAACGGCTTACGAGGTGCAACTGAAGCTTCAAGCTCTGGAAGCCTTCAGCGAGGCTATCAAGATGTTCGAAGATCAAACAAAGCTTCAGGACAAATTTCACAAGGAGGGGCAGCCCCATGAGATATCCGCGTGAGTACATGTTACTAGGATACACGTGATTTTTCATTATTACGTATCTTTTTCATTTTTGACGTGAATCTAAACGACGAGCTGCTCTCGTGTTGCAGGCTGACAGACAACTCGGTCCTCCTAAGGAGAAGGATGAAGTCTCTGGACGATAGCAAGGAACACCTGGAGAACACTCTGAAGCAGCAAATTGCCTACAACAGAACACTCGAGCGAGAAATGCACAAGCTCAAGCCGGATATAATCCAGCTTCGTCGTCAGAGAGAGAGGCACGGCGTGTACGTAAACCTTTTTTACATTTCGATCTGTATGCTTTCTCGCGCATCTGCAATCTAGAGCTTTTTGTCGACTCGAAGAGATTTTCCTTTACTATTGTGCGTTCCTCCAGGTGGTTGAAGAAGCGCGGCGTGACGCGGCAAAAGATCAATCAGTACATGTTAAAGCACTCGTCGACCAATGCCGCGCTGGATGAAATGGCGTACGGTGATCTGCAGGACTTCGATCTGGAGATTCACGCGGACGAAAAAACGTGGCTTTATCTAGAAGGATCACGTCCCGACGCTGACAGATTACTAGCTGGACGCCCGGATGGCACTTTCCTCGTGCGTCGATCGAGCAGTGGCCAATACGCTCTTTCAATCATGTAATTGCTCCCGCCACTTCTATTGTTTGTGATTGGCTGCTTTTTGTCGTTTGAAAAAGAAGTTTCACCGGAATCCTGTCTTGTATTTCAGGTGCAACGGCACGGTAAATCATTGCATAATATATGCCACCGAGCGCGGTTACGGATTCGCTGAGCCATTCAACATCCACGAAACACTTAAGCACTTGGTGCTGCATTATGCTCAGAATTCCCTGGAGGAACATAACGAGAGCCTCAACACGACCCTGGCCTATCCTGCATTCGCACCACCAGCTGCTCTGGTGCAGCTGCAGGCGCAGCACATGCAGATCCAAACGCAAATGCTGCAGGCCCAGAATCAGAATCAAATCCCGCTGCCGGTTCCTATGGCGCGGCCGTCATAAGATCAACGCTTTGGACGTCACACGTGATCCATTCGTTTTGAAAAGTTGGACTCGACAAATATAATCATTCTCGTTATACGATAGAGTCAGCATAAGATCTCAGCGCGCGGGAAGCTCTAGAGTCTCTTTGACGCTTGAGACATTATCATTCTCAGAGGTAGACGAACCAAATATCCGTCATTTTCTACTGAGCATCATTGTCACCCTTGGCTACCTTGGCTACAAAGACCCAAATCCCGGTACGTTTACGTTGCGAGTCCAGATAGTGTATCCGTATCGACTAGCTACCGTCAAGTACAAATCTATAGAGCTCCTGGGGATCATTACTGAAAAGTATACTACTCTCATAGCTTGAGGAATCAAAATGTCGTTTTCGAGAAGCGGTTGTGCATATGTAGAATCGTGCGGTAATCACTTGTAGGATTGAAAGTAACGTCGAGCGTTGGTACACTCAAGAAACAGCAAGAAGAAAGTCAACGGATAAGAAAGAAGCAACGGCACAGACTATGACGATCACTGCGAGCCGTTTTCGCATTTTCAAATGCCAATGTGCTTCCTGGCAACTAAGGCTGCACTGCACACGGTTTGTTGTCGGGTTATCTTGCCAGATTACGATCAGCGGTCTCACCGGCGTCCAAACGCTTCCCGAACTGAATTCTGGTGTATCGCACGATCAACGCTTACTCTCTCCCAGGCCTTTCTTCTCTTTTCCTCCTAAACGTTTCGCTTCGGGGTGAGTCTCGCGGCAAACAACGAATTTTCAATGGAGGATTGCGAGGAGCTTTTTTTATACGTAGGATTAAGTGCTGTACCAGCCAGGGTGAGTGATGCGGGACGCGAGGCGTAGTGGGGACGTACTTTTCTTCTTTTTAAATATAGAATTATCTGTGATTTCAAGTTGACAGTAAGCACAGGGCCTCCGAGCAATGGTCCTTTCGCGTATATTTGCATCGCCGTTTTTTCTCCAATTTCTAAGTGCGGCCGCGAAAATCCCGAGTATCGAAAGAGGGGGTGCCGAGCCTTTCACGCTTCGACCAGAGGAAAGAAATATTATATTTTAGCGAGGGCGAAAGCGCCGGAGAGAGACTGGAAAGGGAGGGCCGATTAAATTCTAAAACTCTTTATAATCAAAGGATCGATAATCGGTATAGTAATAGACACGTATATGTAGTACATCCACCGAGAGAGAATTACAAGTGTGTAAAAGTGTATGCATCGACATAAAACTCTTATACATATTCAGGGACACACCACGATACTTCCTGTGTAATCGATCGTCTGAACGTTCAACGGCGATTGGACGTTGCTCGTGCTAATTAGTTGCGGCACAGATCAAGTGGGCGTAACGATTGTATGCAGACGCCATTACGAGCTGCCTCATCCCAGACAATCGACTTAAAATTTGTAACGATTGGCAGAACGGAAGATCGAACGGAGGCTCGAAGGATTGCCGCTTGATAGATCTCATTAAATATTCGCGACTTACAATTAGTTGCGTCGTTAGGAGGATCGTCACGGTTTTGTGTGTCGGGAAATCTTAGGTTTACAGAGCGGTCAGTAAACTTAAGAGTCTACCAGCACGTGTAGCATCGTACTGGCGATTCTCCCGAGCGGCAAATTGCGCGACACCAAAAAGCCACCAGGCGAGATCAGAGAGCCCCGCGCGCAAAATATATATAACAGAGGCGACCGATGTGAAGTTAAAGAGAGAGAGAGAAAGAAAGTGAGTATTACTCCCGAGGTGAAATGTCTCTCTTTTGTTAGAGGCGCCATTTTTTTAAATAAACTCAACGGGATGACGAAGGGAGTCGCGCGGCCGAAGAAAGAGAAGAAGAAGAAGAAAGCAGGAAGGGTTCAGGGAAGATATTGAGCAGTTGATGTAGGAATCAACGAAGAATATAGGAGATAACGAGAAATGAATGTAAGAGGAAAAAAAAAAAGAAAAGCGATCGAAGGGGGAAGGAGAGGAAAGAGTGTCTAAAGGATGAAAAGGAATGAAAGATAATTGTGAAGGCTCAAAATGTAAGGTTCGTTAAATCGTTTTAATCGTTAATCATCGTCACGCTTCGAATCACGTAGGATTAGGTAGCTTAGTTTTTTATATCGAACAAGTGCCCTAGCGTGATAGTTTTATTTGTAATCGACTAATCGCGCGCAGGTTCCGAGCTTGAGGTCGAGGGTCGACAAGATTACGACTTACGTCGCGCGAGGAAACCTCCAGCTTCCTCTGCGCGGTCCAACGAGGAATGATATTAGCGAGTCTCGCGTCATTGTCATTAGTTAGGTTTTTCAAATTACAAAAGAAAAAAAAACAAAGTAAATGCATAATAAATTAAAAACGTGTGATACTTTAGAGGGACAATGAAGGAGAATCGGGGCTGGGCGAGCGTTTCGAGATTCACGAGGAAAATTTGCGCTTTTACGTCGTCGACCCGATAACACCGATTGTTTGTAAACCGAATGACGTAACGGGACATACAAATGTGTGTGATTGTTTGCGTGCGCAACTCCGTAGCCGGTTCCGTTTGATCGCGCCGTTGCGATTCCGCTCCTTATTCTTCCTCATTTTCTCTCTCTCTGTTTTTCTCTTTTCCCTTATACATCTTCAATTCACATTTTTCCACCAATTTTCCACTATACACTCAGTTTCTCAATTTTCCTTCCTGCTCGAACCTTGGGTCATATGGGTTTGTTTCCTTGGTTTGGATTAAACGTCATTTTCTTTGGCCTCTTCCGCGTATCCTTCAGTTAGCATTCGAAATGATCTCAATCGAAGTTCAAAACTCGAGCACAGAGCTGAAGTGATATCGTTATCTAACCGCTTTAACAATTCACTGACATCGACAGAGACAGTGACTTCGTCGTCCCTTGTGAGAACAATAGATTTAGGTTAACATATTCAATTGTGAAGGCGGTATAGAAATTTATATATACATACATACACAGATATTTATGTATTTATGTATGTATGTATGTATATATGCATAATGGATATGAATATATATGTATGTATGTATCTATATTTTTACTTACTTTTAAAGTAATATTAATAGACACACGCATATACAATAAATACACGCATACACAGAATGCGTAATGCAGAGACACACGCGAAAGTACACACACACATTACACGAAACAAATAACACATATGTTATATGAAAGAAAAGAAATATATATTAAATCGTATTATTATATTATTGGAGAATGCGCGGACGCGTCTGCGCATGTCCGACGTCACTACTAATTGCATAATTAGCTAGACGCGTAGCTTTACTCTCTGCGCTACCGAGAGAAAAGAAAAAGGGTGGACGAAGGAAATGAGGAATCGGATGCGTGAGTTCTGACGATCTTAAAGGAGGAGGGAGTATCGGTGAAGAGAAAAGGGAAGGGAAGGTGAATGATCATCGCTATGGATCCAAATGATGAATTATCATTAATTCGCCAAGAATCAGTCAATTACGCGTTATTATTTTCAAATTCCATCGAGTCACTTGCACCACGTCGCACCACTTCCACGTGGGATTCATGATCCTCCGGAGAAAGCCTGATCGCTAGATGCGCGCGCACGCAGATGAAATAGCCGAGAAATGCGAAGCCAAAAACTGGAGAAATCTTACTGGAAATCGAGCTGGTAGAATCGACGTGCACAGCAATACGTGCTCAGATATCGGATCTGCGTGCGCGCGCGCACATGGCCAATACGTAAAGTACAATCCTGACCCTGTTCGTTATGCTCTTTTGCAAATTCGTATGCTCATCGGAATTCGCAAACGGACGGGAATACGTCGGCGGAGTCTGCAAATCAGTATGATTGAGATTGATTGATCGATTGTAGGTGCGATTGTCGTATTAAGTATTTGGATGGTCAAGATAGAGAGAAAGAGAGAGAGAGAGAGAGAGGATGAAGCAGAGCGCGCGAGTGAGAAAGAATAAGAAAAAGAATGAGTATGAGGATAAGGAATAGGAATAGCATTGCCTTAGATTTTGTACAAGTAAAGATGGCGGGGATGCCTCTTCTCCTTGTCTCCGTATAAGTTCCGTTTTCCCGCGGTGTCATTTTACACAAAGATCGGTCGCGATCGCGTCTTGTCATTTGATCGAACACTAATGAAAATAATTTTCGGGTGATCAGCTGATGGGATTCGAGCGAAGTTACTACCGATCTAACAATCATAGGTAGATAGAGACACAGTAACACGCATACGCATACATACACATGGAAAAATGATAGATTATACACGAGGGATAACGAAAGTTCGAAGAGTTTATCATTTAAATGGAGAAGCCTTGCAGCAACAAGTGAGGAATTTTAATACCGATAATCAAACTACCTTAGTGTGTCACAACTGTCCTGTACGTCTGTCTATCTACTTATTCGCCTACTTATCTAATCCGGCTGTAATTAGCTCTAAACGATTTATCCGATTAACATCAGTCCGTCGTCTGATTTATCTGTGTACTGCACGTTCATAGGTTCGAGTTTAATATCGTGTGCGCTCGCATTTACGTCCGGAATGAAAATTTTGTCGTTTTAGTTGCATAGAATTTTGGAAAGATGAGATGAAAGTTTGCGTGAAGGGAAGGGGAGTGTGTGTGTGCGAGCGCGCGCGCGAGAGAGAGAGAGAGAGAGAGAGAGAGAGAGAGAGAGTGAGAGAGAGAGAGAGAGAGAAAGAGAGAGAGAGAGACAGACAGAGAGAGAGAGAATATGTCGCGCGGTGTGGATGCCCAAGAAAGTGTGATCGGCGAAAGGCGTGAGTGCACATGTGAAAAATTGAGAGTGGCAAGTAACAGAATTATTAATAAATATCGTGTTATTCTTCTCACGAAACTCAGAAGCGGCCGCTTGCGACCCACGAGTACCGGATAACTCATTAAAGTCGATTCGCACGAACTTTTTCTTACCAATATGTACTATACTACACACGCTATACCTGTGGCGATATTGAGATAATGTAAGTGTAATGGACGTCAAACTATCCTTAGAAGTAAAAGGAAAAAAAAAAAAGAACAAGAAAGGAAAAACCTAAAGCGTCACGCATTTGCTGCAAGGCGCGAACACGCGTAAGATAAAACAGGAATTGGACAAGGAGATCTAGAGTAAAAGAGGGTTAGAGGGAGAGGGGGGGACGAGTGAAATGCCGATAAAAAGAGGTTATCAATATATATAAATATAAACATATATTATATATATATTATTAACAAATGTATGCTGTCCCACTGTGATAAAACTTTTGTTTTTGCATGTAAAATATACTATTGATATCATAAGTACGAATGTGAAATATAAATATACGTAACACACGTACACAGATACTGGAATACACATACACAGAAGAACACGTAAATATATAGAAAAGCAAAAAAAATATATATTATATAGTAGTGTGCACATACAAATGGCCGTCTCTCTCCGTTTGTACGTGCATACGCATGTATTGTGATCGAATATGCACAGAAGATACTTGTGCATGCGGATACAAGAGAAAAATAAAAATTCCTTTAATGTCAGCAAGAAGAAAAATAATATCGCTCGAGCTCCTGTGCATTCTCTCTATCTCTGGCACTTCCTCCTGCAGGCGTCGCGGCGCCACGCTGCGAGAGTGCACCGGAGCGGGCGTCCGTCTTGTAAATATAAGAGCGGCCAAGAAGGGGG
Organism: Trachelus tabidus; assembly: GCA_030142655.1. NCBI lineage: Eukaryota > Metazoa > Arthropoda > Insecta > Hymenoptera > Cephidae > Trachelus > Trachelus tabidus. The sequence goes on along the minus strand of JARQTI010000563.1, from coordinate 190,714 downwards.
GGACACCGTTTGACGTCGGACGATCGTCCTTGCGTCGCAGCAGCTCATTTCAAGAATTTTACATGGTTTATAAGGGTCGACGCTTGGCGTCTAAACGAATTGCCCAATGTCTCCGTCCCCGTCGAGCGTGTGTCCTCCTTCGTTGACTACTATGTCAAATCCGTCGAATCTTCAGTGAAGAGATTTAAAAGAGGAAGAAAACGGAACGAGAAGGAAAGAAATTCGTAGGACCGGTCATCGCGACGCTTTTGGCGACAACCACAACTTGTTGACTGGGATGACGTAACGACGTCGCGAGCTGAACGTAAATGGCGAAATGAGAATTCGAATCGAATGCAAAGTGGAAAATGCGAGAGCGTGGCTGTGATGTGTGCGTAGCTGGTCGCGAAGATCGACATTTTGTAAAGATGCCCGATGGAATCGCTCGCGCGACGACTTTGGGGGATTCGTGCGGGATCGAGGTACCAGTTTCGATTTTATGCAAAGTTTTATATCGTCAAATTAGAGATCTTTTTATTGGTATTTCATAAGATATTCCTTCGCGAGCGACCGATAAATGTTTCTCGCGAGACTCGATACTTTCTTCGAATGCGCTGGCTTTTTTATTTTTTCATTGTTTGTATTTCGCGCCGTCGATCGGCCCTTTGAATTCTCTTTGGTCGCTTCCGGTTTCCCTCGGCTGTTCGAGCGGTCATAACGAACTGTCGGAGGATAGCCTGGTGCACGAAAGTGATTCTTACGGCTGAACGGAGCATTAGAATACAAGAAGGATTGAAAATTTGAAATCAACTAAACGAATCCCTTTGAGTGCGAGAAACGCTAAAGAGATGGATGTTTACTTAGTTGCGCAACGGTCATCTTCATATTATACCGTTTATTTGGTAGAAACATCCTGTAAAACCATTTATATTTGCATATGATTAATATGTTTTACTTATAAATACCGAGGCATTTCTTTTTATTCTTAATCTCCTTCATCCCCTCTGCTTCCATTGTTAAGGACCTAGCCAATCTCAACACCTTTTAAATGATATAACCTTCATTACTGGATTCGCCGAACCGGAAGGTAAGTACAGTCTCATCTTAGTTCTTGTCGCTGTCTGCTAAGTCCGCTATTAAAACTTGAGTAAAGGATTTAGTGCGTTTCTCGTCTCATTTCCTTCAGGACATTGCTCTTTCTAGTCTCTCTCTCTGTGGTTTATAACCCAAAGCCTTAAACTCTTATATTTATCCATCTTTATTGTACAACCAATTTTTTCGTCACGTAAATAAGTCGCACACTAAATCATGGTACAGTGACATCGTCAGGCGAACAAGGGGAAGATGGGGACATTATCCTGGAGTAATGGCCGACCTAAGAAAGAGGTATACCGTGAACAAGAGAATGCATCCTTCTGGCTAGAGAGAGTGAGAGAGAGATCTCACCAAGATTTTATAGATTATGCATATGACGTGGGTGGGAACAGGCCCGTAATTCTTTGGAATTGCACGTTCACGCGGTTCTAACTTACCCTCGGTATAACCTCGTAAGGTTACCCTATGAGATTTAAGAGGGAAATTCAAAATGAGGCTGGCCGAGTTTTTGTCGATGAACGTGGAAGCAAAGGACCGCAAGCTCTGGCAAATAGGATCCAGATTCGATAGAGTTTTCTTTTGCTTTTTTTTTTTATGGGGTTAGAATCTTTAATCAACCAGTAATTTTCCTCTGTGTATGTATACATGTATGTATATGCAGAGGAGGAGGCGCGGTGCTGGGAAAGCTGGGCTACCTGGGGCAGTTTGGCAGCCAGGAGCAGTGTGATGTAGTTTGAGCCAAGTTGGGGAGCTCGTGGAGGTTTGCGGCTGACGTCGAGGGGGTGACAGTAGCGGCAACGGCGGCGGCGGCGGCAGGCGTGTTCTGGCGGTCTCTCACGGTACGGGGTGGTCTGGCTTCATTGGGCGACGGAACGCCGACACGCGCGCACGTTTCGGTGCTTTCGCGAAATTTCGGTTTGCCGCATTGTGTTATACCGCGCCTTAAGGTCGCCTCCAGAATTCCCACGTAGTACGTGCGCGTCTTAGTTTACCGCATTGAGCTAATCGCGATACCGTAAACTTTATTACATTCGCTATAATTTGACCTGGTACGATCTACACCGTCGTAATTAATATTAACATATCCCTATACAAACCTTCAGTTTTGGCGCGTTTTTCTACTCTTGAATGTCCCGCCCTTTCTGGCTCATAATAGATTTCGGGTCTCCGTGACAAGTTGTGTGATGCGTCGTTTTTCTTGTGATTGTGAGTGTGTGCAGTAGATATAAGGTGTGTAGCAGCTTCTACTCTTATTTCTCCTCGGATCAACGAATCATCCTTCTTTGGTTCGCTGCTTCAATTTGTCCAGTGCGCGTGTCCTTCTCCAACGTGCGCGTCCTGCTTTAAAGATCCATGTACTCTTTCGTGGTTAACGAAGCGTGCAAGTGAAGAGAGAGACAACAATGAAGAAAAATAGTGGCTGCTTCCTGCAGCAGAGTACGTGATGTCCCAACGAGGTACAAGAAAAGGCCACGGCAGTTCTAACGAAAATGAGAGGAGGCACTGTCATCAGTTTGGATGCTAGTAACGTCGCGATAACTTTCTCGTCATTGAAAACGAAGCCGACCACTACAAGGACGCTTATCGTACTGACGTCCGTGAGAGAGAAGGTCATCAAGAGAACAATTGTTAAAGATTAATCAAGAGAACGTATCATGATAGATCCTTAAAGATCCAGCGCCATGTCACGTGTTGGGCCTCTGTTGGCACGTTCGGCTCTTCTGACAGCCGCCCTTCTCTCATCGACCTACGTCGAGGCTAGTGAATTTCCTGAGAGAGAATGCTGCGACCCAATTTATCCGCTTCCCGAACCAACCAGCAAGGCACCGTCCGCACCAACGCCAACTGGAAGAAGCGGTGAGTTATATTTTCTTCGTTTCTTTCGTCAATCTCGCATTTCTTTTCTATCTAGGTTATAACGGTGGAACTTTACTAGGCAGTACTAACACCTTACGCTTATCTGTGAAATCCTCGCTGACCCTGAAAAAATGTCGACTAACGCCAAATCTGCTCGGACTATTTTTAACCAACGTCAGTTATTCTCATGCAACCTACATATATGTAGAGACTCACAGACATCGTGATGCGTTCTTTCTTTCTTTTTATAAATAGTGAATCCCTTTGCTAAGCTTAAAAACTGTGTGTATTTCGACGTATTTGCGTATAGCTTATGTTGAATCCTTGTGTGGTTCTGTGGCGACCGTGCGAACACGTGGGCCCTAGTCTGTTCATTGTTTACATGTAAACTGGCCTTAATCGGTCAATGATTTGCTTTTATCGTTAAAGGAGCTGGGAAGCAATATAGACTGAAGGAGTCGGATCGTTTTCTTCGCGTATAGAATGCGCAGTTTCCTATAAAATGTCTAAAGCAAAGTCCTTTAGAGGCGGTTTCAAATAAATTCTTTATTTTTTTTCTTCCTATTGATACTCTACCTCTGAAACTCATGTCAGCTGATACCTCGTAATGCCGTTTTCACTGCAGCCAAGATATTTCCTCGTTCGCTCGTTTTAGATTCACCCTGATCGTCCTTAAAGCTTCGATTTTACCTCTGTGAAGTTAGCCCATCATTATGCTCATTTCAAAAAAATACTTGGAGTTCTGATTGCCCGCAGAAGAGTTC
>JARQTI010000563.1:142326-186919 GCA_030142655.1 Trachelus tabidus | reverse complement strand
ACTCTTCTGCGGGCAATCAGAACTCCAAGTATTTTTTTGAAATGAGCATAATGATGGGCTAACTTCACAGGGGTTTCGATTTTCTCTTCATCATGTCGCGACGAAACTACCTAACTGTCATATATGTGGTACACCCACTTAACAAAACAAGTCGGCAGCAGTGTCAATGTAACGATAAGTTTTTTTTCCTGGAGACAGCAGTAACTTTTTCATCCGACTAGAAGTGTTTGCTTGCTACTTTTTTCCTTCCCGACGGTTCTCCAATTATTTCCTCCCAATAAGTAGTCTCTTTCGCCATACTGTAGGATCTATTCAATGAATAGCCAAGTATTGTGTCGGATAATTAAACAATTATTGTATTTCATATTTGGTAGAACTGCGAACGATAAAAAGAGACGTAGCAAAGAAATCTGACAGAGACGACCACCAGTATCGTTATTCCAATCTGATCGAATTTATTTCCGTTCATTTTCATAACCAAAGACCGTCGAGGACGAGAATTTATTTATATTTTTATTCACATATACACGAGTGTCATCGTGTTATGCGGCGTGTGCGTGTCGCTGCGATGCGAATGTTAATTTACCTCAAATTTTCCAGTGACAATAGAGCGGGTGGAAACTCTTTTTTTTTTAAATAAAATTGCAGAGAATCATTTTCCATTCGGAATGGGCAGTGCGGAATAAAATTGTACGTGAAGGTTTGAAGTCTCACGAGGTCATTTCTCGTCTATAAAAATTGTCTCGATCGAAGTCAAGAACCGACGCGCGCGTCGCACCTGGGTTCGCGACTATATTTTATCGCGATTACGTATTAATGCGTATCGACGTCCCGCATTTCCTGTCCTCACCGTGTAAATACAAACAACTAAAACTACAGAGTGCAAGAAACACGCACATGCTCTACGTATGCTACCGCATGCAGCCACCGCAATTCGCTCTATACGTCACATACTGGATCAACCCCCTATGATTTGTTCCTCCATCCTCCTCTGTATACACAAGCGCCGATATTCACCACTATTCCTATTCACTGGCATTCACTAGAAGTACTTCCGGTACCACCAGTACCGCCAGCACCCCGAGTACCACTGCACCCTTGCGTACTTTACCTTTGCCACCGCGTGTTGGCTCGTCGGCCAAATAATTGTTCAAGGAATACCCAGTTTGTTCGTTACGCGCTCGAAGAGGTCCTTTTCCATTGCCCCTCCCCCCCGGTCCTTCCAGCCTCATCTAACGGCACCTCATCCTCAAATAAAGACACTTACTGGGTTTTTATTCTATGCGACCCTTTGAATCACCCTCCCCCTCCCATCGTGTACCACTCGCCCGGTTCCTCCTTGCTTTCTTCCATTTCTCTTTTTCCCAGCCGGCAGACCTTCGGCTCGTTTCCACGGCGCGTGATTCGCCCCAGAAACAACTCATTTTCCCGAGTGGCACGTAGGTGAGTGGGCAGATCGCATAAATTCCCTGAAGTTTGTGCAGCCTCTGACCCCCTGACCTCTGTCATTCCCTGCGATGTCTACACTTTTACTTCCTACGCCTGGTGAAAGATGGATCAATCGGCCGGTGCTCGCAGTAAGGTTTTAATACCCCAACTTGCCAAGTTATTCAGGCTGGCCAACCGAACGGCTCCTATAACCGGTAGAAGCTTGAGAAATTAGAACGAAAACTGCGGCAAGCCTCTATAATATTTTTAATTTGCCCGTAAAGCGCCAATCTACGTCCTCGAGAGTTTTAACGGTGAAGGCGAAAGGGTGAGGCTCGAGAGGGCACGGGGCGAAGGGGTGTCAGGGGGGAGGGAAGGCGGGCGCGTTCGACACGAAACCACCTCTGGCCAGGCGTCGTTTCTCTTATCGGGAAAGGTCCCCGTGCAGATATAATCGCCTTCTTTCCTGCGTGCTCGCGGCACGGCTTGTACGTAGCTACGTTCACTCGTTCATTCGCATGTTCATTGCTCTAGAGTCCAACAGTGTTGCTGACTTCTCTCTCTCTCTCTTTCTCTCTACGCGAGTTCCTCGGCAAAGTGAACGAGGCGTCGAAGGAGTCGAGCCCAATCGCGCCAGGATTGGCTGTGCTTTATTATTCGGTCGGGGTATTTGGCGCGGGGGGGGGGGGGGAATAGGTGAACCTGTGAACCGTTGCTGGTTCACCAATTCTTACACGCTAACACGGTAGACGCATGCCAGCAGACCAACCAGCGAACCAGCCAACTCCTCGACGTCTCGACGACATGCAACCAAATTTAAGTTGGCTACACACGAGTTTTACCTAGATAGTTGAGAAACTGTATTCTCCCAGGTTGGCTAGCCTGCACAATGCTGGCAATGTTGGCAATGCCAGAATTACCTGGAAGCTTAATGAGCTCCACACACACTCGTACGGGCATCCGTGTGCTACACGCGGACACGTAGAGATCTCAGAGCAACGATAACAGCCATTCTATCTCAGCCATCTTCTACTTCTCACCTCGTACAGCTGTGTGACCTATAACCTCTGACCTACTGCTTCAATTCATTCTCGCACTGCGATCGATTTCTTTGAATATTCTAATGACTTGTGAGATCGGGCGAAAGAGGGGGGTGGGGAGGGGAAGAAAAAGTCTTCGCCACACCAAGATGTAATTTATATGGCAGAGAGAGACTTCTGCACTAAAACTCCTTTCTTGAAATTCCAAAGTTTTGATAATGGCGAGAAATTCCGCGCGCCATCTCTTGCACCGATTGTGCACGTGTTTATACGCGTTACGTAACATCCTTTTCCGGCGCATTCGCATTTTAAGGACTTTCCGCGAACGGGACGTCTCTCGAGTGGCTGGAACATCGATCCACATTGATTTCTCGGCCCACCTCCCGCCCGCCAGGGCGTCGTTACGTCGTCGCTATCCAGTTACGTATCGTTCCGTATTCCTGGTGTCGTTTAGCTCGAGGACGAGGATAAGGCAGCAGGATAACGATGCGATGTAATGGCTTGACAGAAGAGCAGGGACACCCTTCGCCGCCATTTTTTACACACCTTGTTCTGCGTGCGTATGCTTGTTGCGCGAGAGAGAGAGAGACACGAGGAGTACGTGGAAGAGGGAGGGCAGCAGGGGGGAGCTTATTTCGCGGTAAGGTACGACAACAGGGTCTTTCGAGAAGCCATTATGCTTTTCTATGGTCAAAGCACGTACCATATAGTTATAGTCCCCGTATCCGCGTATGTGTGCATGCATGCGCACGTATATGCCCCCCCCCCCCCCTCCCCAAATTATTTCCACTTCCTACGTACAGACTTCATTCGGTATTCGTGTTCCAAATCCCCCCCCCTCCGTCTCTTTGTTTTACTCGATTTTCTCTTGATATTTTGCGTTCTTTGAGAAAAGGAGTTTACGTCTACATGGAAAAGGAACTACAGTCGGATTACGTTACGAAGTATCCTGAAGGAATGACCGCTCTCCAAGATTCAACGATAGGCTTCTCTTTCTCTTGGTCTTTGCTTACTTCTCCGCTAAGGGATCGTCCCGTTATCGATTTTCGCCCCAAAGGAAAATGCAGCATTGGATAATTTTAGCCGGAAGGCCGCGCTTTCTTTATCGCATTGCTTTCCGGGCTAATTAGCAGCGTAAATAGTGGCTGGTCGATGCATATTTCATACATGCTCCAGCGAGGTTAAGTCGAGTGGCTTAGGGCGGTGGGACGGGAGGGAGGGGGTGGATGCACGAGAACCAGTCTAAGTGCGGGATAACGGCTGCAGGCTGGATTAGCCCTCCGAGAGTAATGCTATAATGCACTGTTTGTCCTATCTTCTTGTTGCTGCCTCTGAGGGGTGGAAGCTGCTCCTCTCGCTCTTCTTCCGTGTATGTGCCTATCAGCGGTGCGGGCTGCGTACCTAGTCCGTTTTAAATTATTCCTGACCTGCTCAATGAGACGACGAGCCGATGCGCCGTAGGCTCGTTGCTGCCTCTGGTCTTGCCGCATCTTTCAAGTACCGTGCGTTTGCGCACGCGGACGTCCGAATCGTCTTGACCTTGAAAGTATTACTATGCTTTCTCTTTTATTTCGTGGCTTTGCTGATATATATTTGCTTCGTTACTATTTCTTTTTTATCAGAACTTTCTTATATGCTGACGCTCTTAGGAGACCCGTGTTCTACGGTAAAATGAACATTTTCTCTCTCTCTCTCTCTTTTTCGCTAAATATATTTGGGCTTTTAAAGAAGTATCAGAACCCGAGAGAGAGAGAGTCTGTTTGTAGAGATGGGGAGAGAGAGGAGAGAGTGTGTGACAAGGAATCCGGAAGAGAAAGGAGAAGAACACAAAGAAGTCTACGTCCTCCTCCTTGACTCTCGAGAACTTTAGACTCAGCCTTCACTCGCACTTGCTCACCCCCCTTCCCCCTTCCCCTCCCCTCCCCTCGCCCGCGACCTACACTCATTCGACGTGATAACGTTTGAACTTTTCAAAGGTGCCAAGAATACTGGGCACTTTGGTACTTGCCTATCTCCGCAAATCTTTTTTGTCCTATTGCTCCCTCCTCTCGCGCCCTCTGCCTCCAGTCTCTATTCTCCATCCTCCATCCTACAGCTTCCTTTGTGAAAGCCCGTCTCTCACTGACAGAATTTCTGCTACTGCATCCGTGGACCACGCACGCACTGCTCTTACAGTTAGTGATAATCGCAATGCCAGAGGCCGATGCTGAGTGTAGGAAAAGCAGACAGGGCTGGAAAAAAGAATGGCAGAGCATTGAGATTCTTTTCGTTGGCGCAAAGAGCGTCGAGAGGGTTAATTTCTTGAATGCGATCGTGAACCATCCCCTGGAAACAACCCCTGCTGCTAAGTTGCCCATTGCACTCCGCTACCTTCGTCTTCTACCGCCATTTCTAATTCCCCTTTGCAGCGTTTCTTTACTGCCGTTCCTTCTCGATTTACGCTCTTTACAAGCGTCGCAGATCGTTTCCACCGGAAGCGGAATTTTCACGAGCGTTTCATTCTCAGCTTTTCTGCCTTTCACTTACATTTCCACCTCCAACCCCTCTCTCTCTCTCTCTCTCTTTCTGTTTTTCATGGCGATCTTCTTGTTTTCTGTATCCTCTTTCCGTATCTTGGCCGTCAAACTTGTCTTGTTAAGCTTCATTTTTAAGAGCAATTATTTTGTAAACTTTAAATGTGTATTTACAATCACTCTAAACTTCTACCTCTCTCTCTTCCTCTTCCTTTTCTGTCTCTGTTGACGTTACGCGACTTGTATTGATTTTCCAGAAACAAGTTTTCAAACCGGCACGTGGGTAACTGGGTAGGTCCCTGAGGATGGGAGTCGCTCAGGGTGTTCCTCGAGGATAGACTCTGTACTCGCAGACTAGCTTGTCGCCTGTATCCCGCTAGCTCCGCTTTCAGCGAGGTATTCCTCAGCTACCATAAACCCGGTGCTCGGGCGATCTTCGTCAGCTACACCTGGAGGTAAACCAAAGAGTATGCCACATCCGGTGCAGCAGCTTTACTCACCGAAATTCGATAGAATTTCGTGGGACTGCACTCAGCGTCTACCTCGCACCGGAAACCACCACTTTACCTCTTCTTCCTCTTATTTTCTTCATTCCAGCAGGTTCACTCGCATTTCCTACGCGGCTTTACACCTTTACACCTCCTCCTATTCCTTTTGCTTTTGTTGTTTAGCTCTCTGCTGCCTTTTCACCTCCACCCACGTTCTACCCTTTGCTTTCACTGCCAGGGCGAACCTGGTGCGCGTCTCTCAGATTCGTAGAAATTTCGCGTAGACATCTCATATCTGGCTACCTGTGCACATGGAACGCGTGTAACGTGTTCCCAGAGTTTCATCCGTGCGGGAGGCCGACGACGGCGACGATGTCCCATCGACGATAATTCCCAGCGGGACAACGTCGCGCGACAGATTTATCTCGGGTCCCCATCGTCCGGACAATAATTAGAGCCCGGAAATGGGCTTTTCGCATCTAGAGCAGCGCTAGCAGCTACCTCTATGTAAATAGTTGGTAAAGGTGGTAACTAAGGTATACCTAAAGGGGATTAGGTGCTGTGTAGAGGTTGGTATCTATAGGTAGCATCTACCTCGACGTCTGGATGGCCAGATATCTTGGTGAATAGACAAATAGGCCAATGGGTGAATAGGTGGATCCTTGGCTGAGATCATGAGATGGGAAGCCAATGCACATTGAGCTCTGCTATACATATACCTGAGTTGTAACGTAAAATTGAGGCGGATGCCGAATTCCAAGCGATCCTATGTTTCCAGCTAATTAAGGTTGTTTCCATTGACCGTATCCAGTGCACTGGTCGCATCGGAATGTAATTTCAATAGATGGGAAGGACGACCACAGGCGGGAGGGGCTGGGGGGACACGTTCACTCAGGAAATGACCTCGATATAAAAAACGCTTCAAGTATTGTTTCGTGTTTCGAAAAAATAGTATGAATATCAAAAAACAGTAAATTCTTTTGCTTCCAACCAGTTTATACCGAAACTAATAGCCATCGTAGAACTGATCGTTGCAGCGGCCAGCGGCCATACCCGAGCGAATTTGTGACTGGTCTCTTTTCGAAATTCGTTTATTATGTTTGTTTGAAAGAATTACGTAACCATATTTTTTGCATCTCACTGACGCTGTCAACGACGCGAACGGCAATTATGAGATTTGGAACCGCCGAGGAGCGGCAAATGCGACACGATTGACGCTTGAGCGACTTAAGGCTCGATTGCGCACTTAACCCTTTTATCGGACTGTGTATATACGTATATGTATACCTACCTATGTGGGTACGTGTGTCTTCGATAGTGGGGGTGCGCAAGTGGGAATAACGAAGTAGAGGAGGCTCAGTTGCAGAGCTGGAGCCGAGTAGGATGAGCCCGGGACCTAGGCCACAGCTTTCATTGATTCTCTCGACCGAGTTACGTGTCCAAACTCCAGAGAGAGAGAGGGGGAGAAAGGGGGAGGCTGTGGAACATCGTCGGACATTTTGGAAATATCAAGGATCCTCATAGCAGCTTCTACGACGATGCCACTCAAAATGTATGTCCTGTGTATAGGTATGGTTGTCACGTGAGCCATATCTTCTGGATGGGAATGCGTCCCGTGGGAAGAGAAGGGAATTAGCTGGAAAATTTCTCGTGCGACACCAATTAGCGATCCTCTGGAATTCGACTTGGTTTAATTATTCTCTCTCTCTGTCTCCCTTTCCCCTTCTACTTTGCGAAAGATCCTTCCATCCTTATCGCTTCAGACTATATCCGTCATTTTCGCTCTGCCTTGATTTTCGTCGATGCGCGCAGGGAGGAAAGGGAGGTACCGAGAACAGCCCTCGATAAATCACAGATGGCAATAATTAAGAGGTGACCCCGCGTGGTAGACACTCGAGCCGCTCCGAATCAGCGATAATAATGGGCACTCGATAGCGCGGTCGATCCTAGTTGTATTTATACTGGGTGGGTATTTGCAAAAATAATCCAGAGTCTGACTGCGGTGCGAGAAAATTATTCTCGCCCTACTGGTTACCGCACTTTGTCTCCTTCTACACTCTGGAACATTTTGTTCTTCCTCCTTGGCCAAACGAGGCCTCCTGAGAGCCCAAGTTATTCCGTCTACCCTCTTCGTCCTCATGCTGCTATTTATTATTAGCTTTCTGCTTTACACCTACTAGCACCCTCTTCTTTGAAAATTGAATCGCCATGGCTCGGAGTCTCCTGGTAGATCTCTCCCTACCACTGGACTATACGAAATGTCAACATGAGTGCCGGGTACAGCTCGCCCATCGCGATCAGCTTCCTCCTACGTTATCGAAACTGCCTCGAACATCCTCTAACTCCTTGCTGGTTATACTTCGGTGCGACAGGTACGTCCTTGATAAAAGCAGTGACCTACAGAACCTCCCTCGAAAGAGTGTGTGACGTTCTGGCTCTGTTCCATCCTTCAATTAGGGATTGCCAGGGGGTCCCTAATGTCACGTGGTAAAAACACGTGCGGTTGCGGCACGAGATTGCGGCTCCTCCCCTCACCCGAAAGGCCGCGAGAGGAGGAGCCGTTTTCAGCTGCCAGTCCGTTCAACCCTTTAGCTCTCGCTCTCTGACTCTTTGTGCTGATTGTCCTCGACGTTTATCTCACGGGGATGAAAACCCGATTAACTCGCAGGAATCCGTCATGTCTATCCTCCCGCGATCTTCCATATGCTCGTATTATGACGAAACGCCTTGCCGATTTTATCCTGAAAATCGGCCATATTCGTTACTCGCGTTAACCGTGCACTCTTTTGACGTGAATTGACATTGGCAAGGTACACAGTTCGGGAATTTAGGCGAACATAGAAAATGTCTTCGGCGCTGGGTTTGTTGTTGGGCAGTCATGTGATCGGATCGATCGGAGCAAACATAGAAACTTTCCTGATTGGCCGTGTACAGCGTCGCTGCTGTCTCCTGGAAATCCTCAATTTGGTAGGTCGATTCCTTCCCTGTACGGTAATGACTGTAACAAATAGATAACGCAGTCGACTTTGTCACTGTAACCCGCAAATAAACGATCCTGGTCCTTGAGAAGTTTGTAAGTTCGTCACGTTTCGGAAGAAATAGAAGATAAAGCAATAGCACGGAGCCAGCGTGCGATTCGATGAAAAAGTTGAAATTGTTTGAGTCCTTGTCGAACTACTTGCGGAATGTTGCCAAGTCTCGTTTACCGATCGCATATCTATTAGCCTACGCAGTATTTGGCATTAACAACCCTCTATCCATTAACAAGTTACGTAATGTCTACACCCGTCTGACACAATGAAATTTACTCCCTAATGGACGTAGTTTCGCTTGAATTGGATATTAGCGGGCTTGACAGGTACAAGAAGTCTCGACCTCCGTGCTGATTAATTTCTCAGATAGATCTCGACTGTCACTGCAAGAAGAAAGGCTCAGTGAAAAAGAAGGAAATCCGTAAGGAGAAATCGTCACGATCGTCGTGACGTCTCTCGCCATATTTGGCGCAACAGGTGGACGTCGCACTGAAAATCCTCCTGAAGGATAACGACGAGCCGATTGAACCGATAGAATTACCTGGACGGCAGGTAGAAATTCGATTTCGAAGTGGAGCAACGAGACTCCGGAGTTTCGGTCTTCCCCCCCGACTGTGTCAACCGAGCGTAACAGATCTGACGAACCATCGAGCGACGCTCGTCGAGTCTCGTTCCACTTCGGAGAAAGAAACTCGGGATTACACTGTTTTCTAGACTTTCTAGCTTTTTCTTCAAATAATACTTTCGACACGTGTTTTCCACTTTTCTTTGAAATATTCTCAAATATACGGAATTCCAGAGAGCTAGACGAATTCTTTTTCGAGCTTTTTGTACTTTTACAGATATATACTTGCCCCGCCTTCCCTCCTCCTCCTCTTTACCCAAAAAGCTAAGGCTGGCTACCACCCTCTATGAAATATCTAGCCATACCTGAAGGGTCTGCGCCCTGGCGTCTGCGATCGATTCTACCGGGAACACAGGAAAACCTGAGAGCGACAACTCGACTGTGGATTTGACACGAGTTGTGTTTTCGGACTGGCGTCTCAATTATTTAAATACTCGACAATCTACATTATATTAGCTGATTCAGGCGAGAGAGACGCGTATCGTTTTCTCCGAACGGAAATCTCTCTTGCGTTTCACTGGAGGCCGATTGCCCGAAAAGAGAAAGAGAGACAGTTTAAAAGTAATTTCTCTATTAGTATGCGGTAAATGATGTTCATTTTTGTACATTAAAAGTCTCAGATATCAAGCTACCTGGAAATATATTTTAACGCATAGGCTAACTTTTTGGCTCTTGTGAAAATTAAGGTAACCTCACTGAAAGTAATGATTTTTACCTAACCACCTTAATTTTGCCCAATATTACTAACTAATATCTCTTTAACTAGACGGTAAACAAATTTTATTTCTAGCCAGCAGAAGCAGCTGATTGTTCGATTAGGCCATTAAAAGTATACAGGGTGAACTTTCTAGCATAATTCTACCGGTATTACCTTAAACATATAAATTATTTATCCACATCGTATTGAGCAATCAGTGAATGACTGGATCGTAAATATTTTGTTCGCGTTTAAAGTATTTTTAAATTCCGGGTGTCGAATTTCCAGGCGAGATCTCTGCGTCCCTATTTGTCAACGATGGCAAGTTGACGTCCCGACGCTCTGAGCGTCGGTTGAGTCCACGGTACACGCGTAACGTGGATATCCCACCGTTGGATTCATAGGAGGAGGACGTGGCTTTTCGCTGATATTCGGCGGTGCAGAAAAGTTGCGCCTCTCGTGTGCAGCGCGCGAGAGCGTCGCGACGCCTCGCTGTCTAGTTTATCGCCTGGGCCTCGCCCGTCACTTATTTCAACTTCCAAGGTGATCCGTTTGTTGCCTTGACGACCACGAGTTTAAATTCTGCATTAAACTCCTCTTACTTTCTCTCTCGCTCCATCCTCCCCCCCTCCCACCTCCTCCTCCCCAGCCCCACATACTCAGCACATACGTGCTATCTCCTAGCAAGATTTTCTCATGCTTTTCACAATCTTCGTTGAACCTTCCTTTAATTAAGGCTCCTCCAATACGAAAGTTCCGTAGACATCCATTACGTAAGCGAGTCTTTAGAATCTAAAAGTGCCAGAATTTTATTAGCCCCTTATAACCTTCGTTCCCTGCCCCAACCCCTACCCCCATCCCTCCTCTCTCCTTCCTCGCGCCCCTCTTACACAATTTCCATTTATAGTCCTACTTATAGGAAACGCAGGATATCTTAAAGATCAAAGCACAGAATCACTCGAGGCGAAGCAAGTCGAGCTAGGAAAGAACGCTCCTTCGAGTGTACCCGGCGTCGCGACGCACTTCCATTTGAAATTTGATCTGCCTAATGCGTCATCGCACTAACGGACCACGTGAGTGTCGTAGTTGGACAACGCACGTGGGTTGAGGGACGCACAGGAAGATGAGCACTCGGTTGGCGAGGTAGACAGACGCGAAGATGGGCTGAAGAAGGAGTATCCGCCCGACGCCAGGCGTCGTTTCTGGGCTCGTAGCACGCCAGGCGAAATCATTTATCAGCGGCGTCACTGGCCGAGTCGGAATCCTTCGCGTGGGGCCTGCCTCCTTCATCCATCTTTCATTTGAGGAGATTCGCCTGCCATTGATGAGATATTGTGTGTAACGCGAGCAGAAGGAGCAAGTAACGAGGACCGAAGAAGCGAATGAAGGAAGAAGGAAGGATACGTGGAGTCCAGAGAGGGAAAGAGAGATAAGACCGTAGATAGCAATGTGCTTGAAACGATGTCCGGTATTAGCTAGTTTTTCTAGTTCCTGTAGATTCTCAGCTGCCGAGTTTCGTCTGGCTGGAGGCTGACGGAGTCCTCGGTGGGGGTGGGGGTGGGGGGTGGAGAAGACTCCCTGTAGTAAGCGATTATTTTATCGCTCTCTGGCGATCAGCCAAAGAATCGCTACAGGGCGAGCATGGAGTATCTGTCGAAAGGGCATCCAGGGCATCCAGGGCATCAGGGTGTATCGCGGATTTAGATTCCGCAATCTTCTTAACGTGTAATCCTATAACTACACACCCCTCTTCTTCGCGGTCTTTTGCGAATGCAGTAGGCACTCTGAGTATCTTAGACAATATTGATCCGCTGACGTAACCTCTACTGCAACTTCTCCGAATTAAATTTAACATTGCCAAGGCGTTATCTTGCGAGTCTGCGTAATCGGCTAATAATTCGCAGGCTGTTTTTTTTTTCCATAAGCGTCTCCGACCTACGAGCTCTGCGGCTGCCGATGCGGTTGCTGCTGTTTCTGCTGCCCGACAGCGACGCGTGTTATTTTTTTTTTATTTTTTCCTTCTCTCACTTTGACTCCTTCTCACTTCCCAGAAAATCCTCGTCCTTAATTAGTCGGCCCGCGTTTGTTGGCTGCTACATTTTTGCCTACCTGACGTTATGCTTACCACTATGCGGTCACCTCGTTATATGCATATACGTGCGCTATATGTTTTAGCCCGTTTTCCTGCAGTATCGGTTCGTCGCTATTTTCTTGCCTATTTTTCCCCCCTCTCTTCTTCGTACAGTCTTTCATCCTACCTTGCTCTTCTCTTTCTGCCCGAGCAGCCAGCGATTTCTATCCGATAACCATATACGTACAACGATCGACAGCTATTCGATAACGGCAATTTACATTTGATCGGCTGTTTTTCTTATTAACACACCCAAACCACAACATTAATTAGAGTATTAATTAACACTGCAGCTTCGTCTTATTCTCTACCCTCCGAACGTTCTTTGTACTCTTACATTGTTTCCAAATATTCAGATCCCAGTTGTCAAACAACCTGGAATCGAGAGGAACGTCTAATCTGTTTTGCAGAAAACTTGCTAATACTTACCAACATTTAACACTGTGTAAATATGGACCAGTCAGCTCTCTTTTTTTCAAATAATTTTACAGGCAGATTTCGGTAATGAAAAATAATTAAGAAAGTACGGCTAACTTGGCACGGACCATCGTGCTCTCTAATGGCCCTTTAGCCTGGTCGATTTGCTCAAGCTGTAGCTAGTCAAGTATATACGGTATGTGCCCATGCTATACATATACGTTATAGCAGCTCTGACGCCCCGGTAATTCGCGATCCGTTTTTACTCTCTGCGATTTTCAGCCTGAAAGCATTTTTCCACCCCTCATTCTCTCTCTCTCCTTTCTCTCTCTCTCTTGCTCGGGTCCATTACCATCTCACTTTCTCTGTTTTTCTTACGGTCACGGGTCCCTCACTGCCGGATGCGTTTAATTTGTCGTTTCTAATCTGACTGGAGCGGCGCGATGCCGGCGCCATTGAATTTTCTCGAGAGAAAGGAAGTGTACCGATCCGCACCCCCAGCTCCGTGTCCGCCGAGGTGGAATAATCAATTCTGACCCAGAGAAATCTTCTTGTGAAACTTATGCTTTCTCCTCGCTCCCCCCCTCCACCCTCTAACGCACACAGTTACCTTTTATCTTTCTCCCTCCTCTTTCGAGTCTCCCCCCCCCATTCCCCTCTTCTTGCTCCTCTCCTCCTACCCTCTTCCCCCGCAGCGGGTGTCGCTTTTCTCCTGCTTTTCCTCGAGGACCTCCTAATCCGCCGTGTAAATCGCGATAGCAATTTCCACTCGGAGGGAAAGAGCGCGAAGAAATTGAAAAGCAGCCTCCCAATTACTTTCTCGTTACACTCGAGTCTCCCCCTTTTCACCCTCGTATACTCCCTTACACTCTCTCGGTATACAATGCTCTTTTGTCCCGAACCTGTGAATCGCCTTGTACGTTCCTTACGTAGGGGAACCCCCGTCTGCACTGTCGATGCCCACACGATTAAAACGACCAATTCCGCGAGTGGGCTGATTCTTAACGTGGTCCTCTCTTCCGTGATTCCTTTGACGCGACCCCATTGCGACGGTGGCGCAATTGCTCAGGAGCGGCTGATTGCTTAACTGTAGTCCTTCACGAGTTGGCGCGTCGCAACGCAAGGGGACGCCGGGAGGATTGTGGGCCTGGCAGTTGGTAAACTTGACGTACGACGTTACGTCACTTGAACGAGACAAAGTCTTTTCTTTCGCGCGGAAACCGACATCTCTCGGTTTCTTATACCTTGCTGTTTCTAGCCGATATATTATTTCAGTCCTTTGCGTAATTCTCTAATTTTTCAACGTTTTTTTTTTTTGTTAACTTTAACGTTTACATGCTGGCTTCATTGTTCTAGTGAACGTACTTGGCTCTCCTTTCCCGTCGTGCCGTTTACTCAGATCGTTGCAGTTGAGTCGACGGAAATCTCATTGCTCGAAGCATCGAGTCTCTGGTGAACTTGGCATTAGGTTACACGTTAACTGTTCGGAAGCCTTGGCTTCTTTGGCCTCGTTGGCTAAACGCTGGAAAATTATTTCACTGATGCATCGCCTGTTTCTCTGGCACCCATTGCCGACACAGGCCTACGCGCAAACGCAACGTTCTCTTCCGTAATGACAATTATAATCCCCTTAACCCCTTTAACATTGGCACGTCAAGCGAGCACTTGAATCCTGTGCGCTGTGGCAATTCGTGTCAGAGAGGAAACACATTTGCTACTTGCTGCTCGCTGCTGCACCTACCGCATATTTAATCTCAATTCTGATTCGCAGGAATGTTAATTGATGGTGCTATACATGGCTACCCAGCTTAATTGCGCTAATGAGATTTAGCAGATGTCATCAGCTGATTCTGGGTTACCTCTGAGATACCTCTGAAGCAATATTAAATTGTCCAATTATTCTTTGGTTGTAGCTAAGAATACGGCTACAGTAACAAATTCAATTATCTAGGTAGATCAAACGGACCGCATAAATTCATAATATACATATAGTTGATCTGTAAGGTGGAATTTTAATAAAAGGATTCTTCTTGCATCGGAAATGTGCCCCAAGAATTTTATTTGCGTTATCGGCTATGAATAATCTGACTCTGAGGATCTCTAGCGCAGTCCAATCGGCGCACAGTTTGGCGCGTCACTCGGCGTCGCGACGCTGGAAGTCCAGGTCTGCAGGCAGACGCCGCATCCAACATTCGACTTCCAAGCCTCTGAGTCAGAGGGTGGAATTGTTCCTGTCCTCACTCCTACCTCTTCACCTTGTGCAGCAGTGCCAATAATGGCGGCTGCTAGGGCCGAGGGGGGGGGGGGGGAGGCTGGTCGCGTAGCTGAAACTACAAGGTGGCCAACGTGACGATGGATGAGAGCCGGCGGGACGCACACGTCCTGGCGCACACAAATTACACCCCTTCAAAACGATGCCTCTGGCATATTCGAGTTTTCCAGGACGCGCTGCTATCCTGACTTGGCTCAAGTTACCGCAGGCTGCCAACGGGTTAAAGGAAAATGGCGCTCAAAATCCATCTACCAAACAGCAAGCTTTTTGCTTCCCATTCACAGCCTTGTGAAGCCTGAGCTTTGTTTTCCTTTATATTTCACCATGACGTGTCTAATGGTACCACCTAGCTGTCTACACCTACCCCCCTCCCCTCCTCCTCCATAGTCGCCAGCCTCCACCGACATTTAGTATAGCTGAACCGAATGGTCGTGACGCGCATATCGTAAATGAGATTCTAACGAGTTACGCAAGCAACAATATCGAGCTTCTCTTTCGAATTCTCATCCTTGATGACCTCTTGTGATAATTCCAGTGTTTCCAGGATTACGATGGTACGATCAACGTGCACTTTCTGTCCGCCAGTGGTCGCTGGTTCCCTTTGCCAGAGACAACCGGGGAACCAGAAGGAATATCAAGGAGGGTAGAAGAATCCTGAGAACGTAGGTAGTTGTGTAAACGAGAAAGCACTGCGCCTTGCGTGGGGCTGGAGGAACAAGACTGCTTGCACAGCGTGATGGTATTATTGTCTGGTAGAAAGAGAAGCGTCGACGACGACGACGACGCCCGGATAAGGGGGTGTAGACGCCTCCTCGAGTGCACATGCTGTCGATGCGTGAAGTTGCACATGGAGGGTGTAGAAAGGTGCAGAAAGGGCAAAAAGGGCATGAAAGAAAATTGAGGGTGCCTATGGGTAACCTGCGCGTGGCTGCAGCGAGTCGACGAATATCTGAAGAGACAGTCGTGCCAACGGAAGAGGCAGCCACGGTTCGAGCCTCGTCACTTGACTTACACGTGCACCCTTGTACCTTGTGTTCGCCACCCTTGACACCCTAGACCAGCCGAACACCCCCCAACATCCATGGCACCCTTGGCACTCTTGGCCTTTCGCGTGTACGCCCATAGTAAATACGTGCATGTACCTCTATCGCCTCTAGGTCTCCCTTCTCGATCTATTGTCTCTCGTCGGAACTATATATAAAGGGTATCAGGAACCATAGAACTCTTTCGAGCGCTAATGGAACTCACTTTGTTTTTATAAATTTTAAAAATTGAGGTGCCAACTACCCGCAGCCTCCCTCGAGGGCGTTGAAACTTAACAGGCTCCGTGTGGTCTTGCCTTCGGTTTAGCCGAGCGAACGGAGATATTTAATATTTAACCGAATGGACCCTTTCACATAAAAATTTAATCCTCGCGGGCCCGCCGATCCCCATATTGACCTTCGCAACCTTCCTTAACCCCTGCGAGCCCCCGTCATCCTTCCGGTTCTCTTTCAATTATGCACGAGTACTTTCCGATCCCCGCGTCTCTCCTGCGCGCCCGCTTATCCGTACTTATTCTCAGCCGGTCATGTAAACGCGAAGCCAAGCTTCACGCACGAACGCAGGTCGCTTCGCGTGTGTTTAGGTTGAACTGCTCAGGAGAAAAAGGATCCGCCTAACGTCGAGGCTGCCGCACCAGTCATCACCAATTTCCCATTCTTTCTTCCGCTCCAGTCTGATTACCCACGTCTTTCTTTTCCTGCCGCAGACTTTACATCCTACCGACAGACACAGGCTCCGCCCTTCAAAGCTCTGCCAAGGATCCCCTTTAAGCTCCTCGCCATCTCCTTTTCAGCTAAGGACAACACACACGTGTAGCACGTACCTTGGGAAACATGAGAAAAGTTTGATCTGACGCTACGCGACATTATTCTTTCGGGCAAACAGTCGCGGAGGCGACGGAGGGGCAAGGGACAGAGTTACCCCCCTGCGTAATTTCATCTCTCGAAGGGAGGGGCTGGGTGTCGCGTGACGTCACGGATATAAACACGGCCGTAGCGCTTGGACTTGGGGAGCGGGCGAAAAAGTTGGACAGATCTCGGGGAATCTTGATGCATAAGTTATTCCCAGGGATTGAATAGGCGAGAATGTAGATATCGACGACAAGAGGGCTGCTGGAACTTTCTTTCGAAGCTTCCACACGCGAATATAGATATATGTATACACACGTGTACGTACACGCAAACGTTCGAAGACTCGCTCGCACTTTGAGTCTCCCCGAAGAACGAGAAGCCCCCCCTCCCCTACCTTCCTTCGGGACCTGTGTACCCTCAGGTCGCATCTTTCCTTCGACTACCCCTGTGGTGACTACCAGAAGACTGGCAGTCAGTCACCCCCCCCCCCCAGCCCCTGTTCTCTTACTGGCTCCTGCCTGCCCTCGCGCCCTCCCCTCAAATGAGATCATTCGGCGAATCGGAGGAAACCGTTGGATTCCTTAAGAATCCTCTATACATGTACAATACGTATTACGTTAAAATCCAGCTTCACCTTCCTCTTCCCAAGAGAAGATTCCTTGAGGATCGATCGTACCTCCGAATTACGAGGGTCGCGTCATCCCCGGCCCTCCAGCGTCGACCCTTCTTAATTTTCATCAGCCACGCGTGAAGAGAAGGCGCTTCCTTCTCTTCGATAGGAATATCCGCAGTTTCGATTTCTCCCTCGTCGACGCTCGATTGGACGTCGGCACAGCTGGAGTGGCTCCTTTCGTCTGGACGCTTGGCGTCGTTGCGCGGCCGTAGTCGTCCGTGCCTTTGGCGTCTCCTTGAACGACTAGTCTGCCCCGGGGCAACGATTAATTCTCTACGAGATCCGATCTCTGTGCTTTGGCGAATGAAACAAGTACGATGATTAATGGATTCGCGGGTAGCGACGAGCTTCGCTGTTATCATTCGTGAAATCTCCTTCGACGTTAGGAAGTCAAATATTTTCGAAGACGACGGCGCACGTAGACGATCCGCGCCGTGCGTCGAGGATTATCGTGTTTTTTTTTATTTTTTCACTGAAAAGGTCACGCGACTGGACAATTTTACTTGGCAAATTTTTAACTGGCCATTCTTCATGCTCTGACCTTTCCAGTCGTCTTTCTTTCCTCCTAACCTTCGTTTCGTTGATCCAATAAATCGTGAGGAAAGTTTTTACCAGGAACTTTTTGTTTTATTCCTTTTTTGCCTAATTTTTAATCTCCCTCCCCCCAGCCCCAATGCACCGTTAAGCGAAGACAGAAGCAGCGTCCCGCATCGAGCGCTAAGCCGACTTTAAACTTTCTGTTGTGACAAGAAGTTTGCCGAGAGTTTCTCGCGAGAAACGAGTTGCGAATTCGGGCCGAAATAACAGGAGTAAATTCGCGCGAGTGCACGTCGCCGCTTAACTTCACCTTCGTCCTTTAGTCTTGTTTTTCTTTCCTATTTTACTTCTACATACTCCGTTGGTACCTCTGATCTCAGTTACCCGCGTCGTGTCCCGTTATTGTCAATGTCGAAAACGGAAACAATATTCGTCGTTCGCTTCCGTTTCCAGAGTTAAGGGTTAGATTCGTCGTTCAGTCGATTTTCTTTTTGTTCTTTCTTACGAATAGTTTGCGAGTCGGGGTTGCGTGTTCTGAATTTGCATATCGGAAAAATAAATTTACACCCCCCTCTCACCTATCCGGCAAGTCACTCTCACCAACCACCCGTAGTTCTCCGATTATGCTCGTACTATGCGTACGTGTACGGCGGAGAGAGAGAGAGAGAAAAAAAAAGCCTCCGGCAGTTTCGCAGCGGTTTCACACAGTTTTCACGTAATCCAATTTCGGTCGCTCGCGGCATCGCGACGCCCTACAACATTTCGAAAGCGTCGCTGGGATCACGAGATCTAAACGGAAATCGTTTGAAATGAATTTCGAAATTCTTACACAGATGTAGAATAAATACACACGCGTCATCCCATTAAATTTCTTGGATTCAAGTATTCGAGGTTTCAAAAAATTGAGGTGCGAAGTTTCTATAAAACTTTATTTATTTCCTTTATTTCTCTTTGCCTCCGTCAATTTCTCTTGTAAATTAAACTGCGTTTCCAAGCTCGCTTGCTCAACGCCGAAACGGTATCAGAAGTCGTCGGAATTTTAAATCCGCGAACTCGAGTGTGCAGTAAGGATGGTCTTTACAACCTTTCGACCTCCTTGAGGTTGTCCTTCCAGTGAATTCCGGCCGCGGCTCTGTTCCTCGTGCGCTGGTAGATCCTTGGATCATTTTCTGCTAAGGATAGACTCGATTTTTCCTTTGCGTTCGCTCGTTAGAGAGATACTCACCCTTCTCCATTTTGGATGTCAGATCGTTCTTTGAAAATGTATTGGTTGCCGCTGCTATCCACTCTGCGGCCCCCTCCCCTCCCGCCCCACACATCTCAGCCACCCTCAGGAGCATCCTCGGTCGATACGATCGAAGCGCCTCGTCAAGGGCTCTTGGCTCTCATTGATTCGCGTAATGGTCAGTCGACGAATTGCTCCACTCAGCAATGCCAAACCGTAGCGATTCTATCTCTTTCCAGTGATCGATCGATCGATCGTTGGATCGTAGAATTACTCGATGCTCCAACTATTGAATACGACGGCTCGAGTGGCATCGGATGCATTAAATCGATTAACATAGTTAGGAGTTTCTCTGGGAACATAACCTGGAGATGATAGAGTGTGCAGCATCCAATCCTCTAATAGATTTCGGCTTTGAGGCGATTCAGAAATTCTGAGGAGTTCATCCGGGGGTGGATGTCACGTAGCTATATTGTATTATACCCCCCTCTCTCTCCCACTCACTCTTTGTATTTCTTCACCTCTTATACATATTCTCATGGTCTTTGGGATAAGCACCCTCATAAGGGTGCTTTCGTGCTATTATTCAAGGTTGACTCTGTTATATGCCAGCAGATCTAGATTTCGCCGGTCCGGCTCATGTTTCCTCGAAAGTAGTCGATTAATAAAAAAAATGAGCTCTTTGAAGAGGGAGACTGGTTGACCAATTGGAGCTCCATCGAAGCAGCAGCACACATACAATAACGCCCAGCCACGCACGTCTTGATACGATTTTAATTAAGGCAGCCCGTGTAATTGTACTGCGCGTCAGAAATGGTCGGTTGGCATGTCAGTCGAACCGCCGCACGTCGCACAGCTACATCTTTTGCATATTCAGCGTATCGTTGCTGCGCAGTTGCTGGCTATCCTTATAATACGGGGATTAGAGGTTTACTCAAGTTATCCGTATTCTGGAGGATCCTGGAGGAATTCAATATCGGGACAGGTAATAGGAAGCGGCGACTGTTTCGCATTCCGGAATCTTGATCTTCCTGCTTGTGCCTCCTTGTGGCTCTGGTTCCATAATTTTCCAATATTCCGAGAAACCGCTTTGCTCCCTGTCCTATTGGCTCCCTTCTAAGCAATGACGCCACTATTTCAGTATTGCCGGTGATACCGAGTAAAGTAAGGCTGAAAGAGAAAAAGTAGAGAAATCGTGAGAGCAATCCGTCCCGACGTCCGCGGAACGCCCATCTCATCTGATCTCGTCCATAGGTTCTCATCTAGTAGGTTCATCCGTTGGTCCATTGCTATATACGCGTGTCTACATCTCCGGATCTTCCCTCGTGGATTATAGAGGCTGGTCTTAGCTTCTATTCCTTTGGCGAATCTCTATATTGGAAAGTAGCTCGGAAACGAGAGGCGATGGAGGATTTGATGTCATTTTCGTTGTCGTCGTCCTGCTACAACCACAGGGGTTGGTTAGGGTTTACCGCTGGATGCTGGATGGAGTCGACGCGTCTATGCGGTTAGGATGAAATTGATTTCACAGGAGATCGATTTTCCCATCTACCAGAATGAGATCACTCCTCGTATACGACCTCCGACTCGCCTCACTCCTAGAGGATCCAACGCGACCTGGAATGCCGACACTTATTAGTTTGTCAAAGACCTCGTAAATTTCCTCTAGGTACGTAACCTTACTCTAGTTTTAGAACTCGAGTTTCCTAATCTTTCCTTTCCTCTAGAAGGATAAACGGTTCAACGTTCGGTCCTCTCTTTGTCGCTCCTGTTAGTCGATTCATCCATGAGAGAGAGAGGGAGCTACTATACCAAGGCAAAGTGCGACATTTAAGCCTGGTTCACATTAGTGGGCTTCGAAGTATTCAGCTCGAGGGGACGTGGCAGAAGGTCGTCTAGATTTGAAGTGTCATCGGGGCAGGTTGCCGGTGACGTAATTGGGATGCTCTGGCTGTTGCTCTCCCGATCGTCTCCTCGGCTAGAAGATCGTCTACGGGGTGACACGCTCGGTTTCACTGGCAATGAGATCATTCATTTTCGTACTCGCAGCCTCCCAGCTGTCTGGAGTTACTTAAGCGAGGACGACCTCGGGTCACGAACCCAGCCGTGACCCCCTGCTTAAGGAAGACCCCGCCACCCATACTGATTGTGAGGACTGTTAACCCGCACAAGAGCAAAATGTCAAGGAGGAGCCTGGCCGGCTGAGAGGAAATCCTCGGGCCAGCTTCCATCGAGAGGATTTCCGCGGATTCTCCTTCCTGCCAAGTTGAATGACATTAGCGATCGTTACCTTGTGGCGTCGTTACTTTTGAACCGAGCTTGAACCTGCTTTGTCCTAGGAAGAGGGGCCCCCTGGTCTTCCTGTGCTCGTTCGAGCAAATAAACCGGAAACAAAGGGCGCCAGTGCACTTCCTTTCTTCATCTCCATCGAATCGATTGCGCGGATGCGATTCGCTTTCAATTCGCTTTAACCATTCTCAATTCGCTCCATCCTCTTGGACGACCTGGACACTGGACAGCGCTCTGCTAATGGTATGCCGATACGATTTTATCGACGATAAAGTTTTTACGCCTGGATACACGCAGCCGCCTCCTCCAGCTCCCCTTGCGATCTACCCACTATTTTTTCATGTTTGATTCCCTGTAGTGGCAACAATCATTCCTATAGACGTCGCGTGTCCGCTTATGCAAAGACTCGCTCCGTCGGTCGCTCGAGCTTCGACTTTGCGATAGAATCTGTATTCGAAGCGGTAACGCTGAAGAATCGTCATACATCACGCGTTACACTGCGCAATTACCTAGGGTCAAAGGTCGCTAGATGAAGATCGAATCAAAGTCCAATAACACGGTCAGTCGTAAGTTGCATCGTGCTAGGCGTCGTAGCGTCGTGACGCTGTGGCACGGCGCGACTATTTCACTTCCTGACGCGTCATCGCACATCGATCATTGTACGGACTATCATTTTTGATAAGGAATCCTAGGATATATCGAAAAAGTGCGAAATCATGTCGTAACAAGGGGATGTTTAGCGAGCAAAAATTGATACGAATTATTCTTTTAAATTTGTATGCGGCCCTATGGCTGAGATTTAGCAGAAAGTTAAGTATACCTATGAATGCCTATATACACTGTAAACATATGTACGAACGGGGTATAGGAATGCCAGAGCAACGTTAAATATATTCATATTCGTCGAATTTGTGCTATCTGGGTTCTCGGGAGGCAACTTGATTGATATCCGGTTTGCGTGATAACAACGAAAAGGTTCTACCTCGACTCGACCTGACATCAAATAAAGTCGGAGAGGTCACAGCTGAAAGCGTTTTTCAACTTTTAAATGCATATCCAGAAATTAGCTGAGAAGATTTTTGTCGTTGGCAATTGAAAGCATGCGTGGCAACTTTTAGTGATAAGGAGATTTTCACCCTTCCAGGTAATAATAGTCCTTGTCGATAATACATGTGTATATATGTATACACGCATATATTGGCATAACACTGGGTAGATGTATGGGTAGGTAGGGGATACGTGTGTAACGCGCGACTGACGCTACATCCCACCATCGAGGAGGGTGACTCGTTAATCCGCCGCGGAATCTTGGCTAATTTTCGAATTTCCCCAACCTCCCTCCACCTCCCTCCACCTCCCTCCACCTCCCTCCCGAGTCCCCGTTAATATCCTATTAAAGCGGCCTTCTGCCGTAGCCCTAATTTTACCGTTAATAACTCATTAGCCATCGGTCCCGAGGAACGTAGAGCTGCACTTTGCCGGGACTAAAATCTGCCTTCACCCCTATCTCCACTTTGACCTTCGATCCTGAGGGGTTAAAGGGTGGCAGAGATGCTGGCCCTTTGAATTTTCCGTAAATATCAAGAGATATTGTCAGCTGCTCAACCCGAACGAGGAAGCTCTCTTCTGCTCTTGAGAATCTCGTAGAATTTTTTCGTCGTTTTATAAGATTTTCCCTAATTGCGTGTTTTTCGAGTGTCGCTTAATCGGCCGATTATCCGAATAAGGATTCTGAAGGAAGGGACGGCGCCCAATGAGAAACGGGAGGAAAGATCCCAAAGCAGGGATATAATACAGTATAGGTATGTAAAACGTGGAGCTTTTATAAAGCAACGAGATATTATAATCGCTGCTTCCACTGCTCGTTTAGTAATCTTTTACGAGGCTATTTCTTCCTGCCGTGAACTCTCACCCCGTGGAATTCTCTGTAACGCGTATAGCTATACGTGTTAGTTTCCACTCGTGTTTACAATTTTAGAGCCATCGGCGGGACAAACGATTAAAAATGAAAGTTCTTCCAATTACCTTTCAGAGAAGTAATGCGAGCAATATACACACACGCAAAGTTGTCGACTTGCGCCGAAATTCGCGTAGCCGTTTTACACGCGGAAACGTAATTTTTTGTGTGAAAAAAAAAATCGTGGAATTAGGAACAACTGGTGGTGAACCTCGTACTTCCGTTTGACGAAGGAGGACATTGCCGTAATCGAATGGTTCCGGCAAAGGCTTCCGGTATAGACGAATAAATTTGAGGGAACCTCGTCGCGGCGACTGCAGCGAGAAAAGAACAAATCGCAACCGGAAGTCATATCCGAGCGGCTACCGGAAAATACGAAGTTGATTAACGAGCGTCGCGTTATTGGAAGAAGGGAACTTGTACGACGACGATGGGAACTCTCATGTATTTTTTCTTTTTTTTTTTTAAATAGCTATTAGCTTGCGAACACTCGGAGACACGTTCAGACTTCTAGCGGCGCCTGACGACGCCTGACGTCGGCCTCTGATGCTATGCGTCCTATCAGGAGACTCGTTCTACGATACGCACGAATCAGCAAGAGTTCCTCCTGTAGCGCTTTCACGGAATTACTAGAGGATTTGTCTCGCGTGCCAGAGCGTCGCGACGCTGCAGGATGCGAATCGCATATAAATCTTGAAAAGCCTAGAAGGCGGGACGAGGCGAAGGAAAAACGAAGAAGATAGGGAAAGACGGGAAAAAATGCTGAAAAGTTTACAGGGCCCCTGAGTCGGTGTGCAAAACCACAGTGAAAACGGGCGTCTCGACGCCCGGAGGCGTCTGCGAGGCCATCGGAGAGAGTCGACAGCCTGAGAAATTTTAGTTTTATAGTTGCTTGAAAAATTGGGCTGCTCTAGCGTGAAAAATGGCCGATAAGGCACATCTTCCCCAGCTCGAACGCCGACGGCCTCCCTTGCCCCCCCCTCCTCCTACAGCTCCCCTTCGCAGCCCCCTTAACATTCAACGACATGCCAAGGTGCGAGAGCCCCACCCTCTTTGCCCCCCAACCCCCCCCCCCCTCCTTACTACCCTCTTCTTCGTTCGCCGCGACACTCAATCCCTTGGTCCTCCTGGGGAACTGCCATTTCGGAGGGTAAACTTTTGAATAGTTATTGAATACATTGTCGTATATAGAGTGTGCTAATATTAGAATCAGTTCCCTGGTAATGGCACTAAGGACCCGTTAAAAATTCATGGATTCTTGTAGAGAAAAGAATGAGGACATGAAAAGGATCAAGGAGGGAATGGGAGGAAAGGGCGATGAAATAGAGAGATCAATAGCAGCATGTATATATGTATATGTACCTATAGACATATATATGTAGAAGAAAATCCCACGGGAGAGATCCGCGAAATCGCTGGCCCGTTTGGCATGGGATCGCGCATTGTATTTCGATAGCGAGAAAATGGGAACCGCTTCGAAGGGCCAAGTTTCCTCCAGATGTTAATATTTCGATTTTCTCAGTAACGAGCGACGCGTGTCCAGCCTCCTGAATTGGATCATCATTTCAGAGATTTCTAGATCTCGATTTTTCTCTTCCGATTCGCGGCTTGAAACGGCTTGAGATGTGGCCCTCGATGGTTGGCCATGCGGGGAAGTGAAGAGGATGAACGTCCATTAGAAATTCTTTTTCGATTCCGTGCATTTGTCCGTGATGTTTCTCAATGACAAGTTGGCGATTGCTGTTAACAACATTGCGATAAAGCCATTCGCACGTGGCCAAATTCGCCAAGGCTCGTTAAGCGCAGTCGGCAGTGGATCCTCGTAAAACTTAACAGCAGGCAACAAATTTAGTTTTCCTTTTTTCTTCCCGTTGCTCGCGAAGAAATCTTTACGACGTAAATTCTGGCGATCCGGAGGACTCAAGTCCTCGAGGAGTCTTTGGGCTTCGAAGGAGTAATTGGAGCACGACCCGAAGAAGGAGACTCCGTCCCTTCGATCGTTACTACGAAGATTCTTGTGCGTTTAAGCCTTTCGAGATCGATGCGGTTCTTGGTAATGAACGACGCTTTCAGCACGTGCGAATTTTTCGCTGAAATACTCCCGTTCTCCCTCTTTTTTTTTTTTTTCTATATCGCTCTCGCTTCTCGAGTAAGGAGCGTGATCCAGAGAGTAGTAATATTAGTAGTAGTAGTAGTAGTAGTAGTAGTAGTAGTAGTAGTAGTAGTAGTAGTAGAGAGAGAGAGAGAGAGAGAGAGAGAGAGAGAGAGAGAGAGAGAGAGAGAGAGAGAGAGAGACTGAAGGTCCGCAAACGAATGCTGCACACTGAGAAATCGGAGTGCGGAAACGTGCAAAGGGACTACGTGGCCACTTAATCGCGATCTAAGACGGTCGGTTACCCGCGAAATTCAACCTGCGAAGAGTGAGTCTCGAGCGGGTTCGGTTGTAAACCGTTTAAAACAGTAATAAAACTGGGAGTTTTTGCCAGACCCTTCCCCGCTGAGCTTCCCCTCCCTTTTGACTGGGTCCAGTCCTGGGGGTACATTTTAAAGTCGAAACACGTCTTGAATATACGATAAAATTTTCCCCTAGATTTGGGTTCATCCTGAACGCGACTGAAGTTTCTCCGCCTGCTTTTACCATCTACAGCATCCTTGGAATCGGCATCAGTAGCAGCATTTCCCTTTCCTACTTGACTAACTCCGTTTCTATTATTTCACTGTTCTCCTTGGTCTCCTTCTCTTTTCTCATTTCTCGTATCCCCTTTTTCTCTTTATATTTTACAACGACTCGGAGGCAGCAGTCCTGGACCAGGCGACTCGAACCAGGAGATGCCGATATATGTATACAAGAGACACTCTCGCCGACTCCCTCCCCTATTTATGTCCGAGATTCTATGTCCACTTACGGATTCATGTGCCACCGGAAGGACTTCCTGAAGTCCACTAGACTTTTGACTTATCCCAAAACTTCTTCTCTGGATGGAATCGCAGATACATATTTTATTTCCCTGTGTAACTTGGTCCTCCTAGTAACTTCGTCATTTTATCTTGAATAGCAGAATATTAGTCAAGTAATAAAAAAAAAGTAATCGAACTGCAAGTACTGGTTATGCCGATACTTTAGTTTGAGTGTCAAGCGCGATCGAAGCTGTACGTTCAGCCAGCGAATGATGAGTAAAGACGCAGAATTGGTATCGATAGAATTCGGCAAGAAGTTAACATAGAAGCGAAGAGCAAAGTGATACGATAGAAGATTTTCATTGAATATTGTTGTCTCACGAAGTCATGATTCATCTTGACTCATTCTCACTGAAGTCGACTCGACTCGATGGGCTTTACCCTTTTCCTATTCCCGAAGGAGCAGCCCATGCGGATTGATCGCAGTCGAATGGCTGTTCCGGGTCGAGAGCTCAGGAACGACGTAGAATCTGTTAGCAGTTATGTTCGTCGGGCTTCCCCTTAAGGGTGGTTTCCATCGAGGGCTTGCGGCACCCTTCTCTGATACATGAGAGCTGTTTACACCATCTCGAATAAGCGGCTGGATTAAGCCTCGTAAAATCCATGTCCGACACTGCGAAATTCTATCACGATTTACTTGACACACCTTAAATGTCTTCGTTCGCGTTTCACTGGCAGCGGGACTACTTTTCGTAATTTCCTTCGTCAATCTAAATGCTAAGAATTTTTATAGTTTTATGGCGGCGAAATTCCCGAGCATCCACCGGGTGGATTAAAGTCTGCCTGGAGCTTTAAAGCTTTTTGCAATTTTCATATCTGCAAGTAGACTTGGAATTCTGTTTCCCCTCGAAGTTTAGTATTGTCGTTTAGATAGCCTGACTCGAAGGAACTTTAAGTAAAAGTGTGTAATTCGGTTTCTGTTGTTTCCCTGCTTAGAGCATTTTAGAGCCATAACGAGAGTTAGGTGTAGTCTTCTCTCTGGAACCATCCATCGATTAGGTTTTACTTTTCTAGGGATAACTGATTGTCAGTCTTCTTGAGATCCTCTTCGGGACCATCCTGTCTGTGCCACTGCTACCAACCCAAATCAAGAGATCACTAGTCTTCTCAGCTCCGGGTGTCCCTCATCTGCCAGAGGCTCTTGACTTCTGGCTGGTCGAATCTGTCGTTTTTTCTTTGGACCGATCTTCCAGGCCTCCTGGAGGCTGTGGTAAAAAGAGCCGGAACCACCTTGGCCACGATGCTGAATCGAGGATGAACGTGAGACGTGTCGAACAAGGGCTGATATCCTGGAGGGGTTTGGAAGATTGATAGGCCGGGGGTTATTTTCGCACTTGTCTTACTCGGCAAACAGAGGGCCATGTCTGGCAGAGTCATCGAGCACCTTCTTCGACGTTCCTTCCTACCTCCTAGGGATCTAGGAGGATCTAGGAAGATCTAAAGTCGAGTCGATTCTTTTTCTCACCCTGGCGTGCATCACCATCCTGAACGAGCTTATTCTTCTTTCTGCAGCTTGCGGCATTGGCTATTTTCGATCATTTGCCGTTAAGCACATTCCGCATGTAGGTATTGATTAAGATCTCACCCCGTAGGTATTACTAGAAAATGTTTGCTAAAAGAGGTTTTGCCTTCTTTAGTCATCTCGAAATTACATCTGGACTCCTTGGCTTTTTTCCGTCTTTTTTTTTATATCATTTCTCTCTCTCTCTCTCTCTCATCCGAAAGAGTAATGAAAGAACCAAGCGCAGTTCCCTCGTTCATTAGTTCGAGTGATTTAGTACTTCCGTTGAGAGTCGGGGAAGGAAAACGGGGATAACGGTATGAATTAGGGGTGGCTTCAAATTTTTACCAAATTCAAAATCTTTCCTTTGTGCCAGAGGTAGGTTATATTGAGAAAACAAATTCTTCGAGAATTATACATGGGCTCGTTGAGCTCCCTTGTTTGTAGGATCGGAGGGGTGGATTACCTGCGGCTTTGTCTTCTGGTAAAGGGAGAAATTCGATCCTGTTCTCGTCGACGCTTTAACTCTTAGTTCTCCTGCCGCACCTTCTCAGTGTTCCTACACTGAAAGTTTGACGTTGCGCAATTCAGCGACTATCAGCGGCAGCCTGTAGCCAGAGCTGATAAGACTCGAGTCCAGCCGAAAATTTGCGCCAGCGGACATTGTATCGGAGCAAAAGTAAAAATATGATAATCCGAGGGGGTTGCGCGCGTCTCCGGTGGCGAAGGAGTTTCCTTGGTGCGGCGCGTATTTCAGATTTTTATTCACCGAGTGTGTTGCGAGTGAGTGGTAGCACTGGTAAGAACTTTCAAAAACGTCCCTACCGAGGGAAACTAACTTAAATAAAGTTCTCGGTTTGCCATTGCGCTCGTAACTTTTCGATAGCGATGCGCGATGGAACGACGCCAGGCGTCGCGGCAAACAGAGCCTTTTAAAGCTTTCACGGGGAATGCATTGTAGCATCTTTTAAAGGACGAACGGAAAGTCACACAATTTACAAGAGATCATTTCGCTCTACACTTTCTGGCTCTGTATGTTACCGGCTGACTAAAGTACAATTGGACACGATTATATTACGCATTATACATTGATAATAAGACTATAGAATTAAACACCTAAACGGACGCCCGTCCGTCGTTACGTCATCGATCGGCCAATGCTGACCCAAACAAAAGAAAAAGTACTCGAAAAACTATTCAAACTTGAATCATCCATCGATCAGTGATCGATCCCCATTTTTAACCCTTCGAATCATCTGGCCACCGTCCCTCGAGGATCTACAAGTACCTGTCTACAGTATATATATATGTATATCTATGGAAGTAGAATGTCGAAAGGAGTAAGAGTCGCAAGAAAAATAAGGACCGGCGCTGGCTTTATCGCACGGTTCCTGGGATCTGGGATCCGGGTACTAGATTCCAGTATTCTACGGCCGTCGGCTCAGAGCCTGAGGGATGAAAAGCACGAGGGGGATGACGGGCGTGAGACCCGGGCCGTCGCGTGGCGCTCCGAGAGGCCGAGTGTGTCAGAGTGTCAGAGTGTCAGAGTACGAGGCGAGGTCGCCGTCGAGGCGCTGGCTGAGCTGGCTGAGCTGGCTGAGCTGGCTGAACTGTGTGCGGTGGTAGCGAAAGGCGCCGAGTGTTTCTCGAGGCGCGCTGGCGACAAATCGATCCGTGCTTTGCAATTAAAGTCGCCCCGTACTGCTGGCGTGTGCGGTGCGCGATTCTTATCCGGACCGTGATTGGCCGCTGGAAGCACAAGCCCTTGCCTCCTCCTCTCTCCTCTCTTGCCCTTCTATTTCTCTCCTTAGTTCTTCGTCCTCTTCGATTAAAAACGACGCCCTCCGTCCCGACGGACGTGGTGGCGACTTCGGCCTCGATGAGGTGGCGCGACTTCGATCGCTATCAGCCTAATATTCAACCTGGACTCAGGTATCCCCACTTTAACTTTTTTTCTTCTTATCTTTCAAAATTAGCTCCTATTTTTCATTCCTTCCGCACTTCGAGCTCATTTCAACAACCTCGTTTCAATTTCGAGTAAAACGTCCCCAATCGATTAAGCTGCAGCTACATTTGAATTCCGCATGCTGCAACTGGTAACCGGGGCTCAGTTGCAGCAGGATGTTCGACGA
This sequence comes from Trachelus tabidus, assembly GCA_030142655.1. Classification (NCBI taxonomy): domain Eukaryota; kingdom Metazoa; phylum Arthropoda; class Insecta; order Hymenoptera; family Cephidae; genus Trachelus; species Trachelus tabidus. The sequence continues at coordinate 157,109 of JARQTI010000563.1, read as the reverse complement.
GATTCATCTCGGTTCATTTGCAGGTTTATCTTTCGCCGATGTTCTACCGTAGTGCCCCCTCCCCTCTTACCCATCCCCACCCATCCTTGTCTATTTTCCCTTAAAGCGAAGCCAGAGCTCGAATCGTTACAAATGCCATAACGGATCGATCGTGCGTCAATGATCGATCGAGGAGTAGCGTGATGCCTGACGACTATATCAGGGGACAGAGAAGATCAAGGGCGAGAAGGTCGCGAAGAAACGTCGTTAGTCCTGGACACGTACAAACTCGTCCACGAGGCTCTTCTTCAATAATGCATGGGGTTTGACGTACGGATTCGGGAGAAGGGGCGGGGGTGGGAGGTACCTGGGGAATCGGGCACCAATAATTTATCAGCATCAATAATAGGATTTTGATGGAATAGCTGGGAACGATAGGAAGACGAGGATGAAGAAGAAGAAAAACCGAGTCCCTTCCCCATTGGGCTAACCTTTCTCAACCACGAGAGCAGCACTGAATAATCCATGGCTCACGGATGTGCAACGTTAAAACCCTTAAATTCCGTACAGATCTAGGAGGGCTCGATGAAGACAAATTTGCCACATAACTATTTCAAACACGATGACCTTGAATAGTTTTGGTGTCTCTGTTTCTTCAGCTGGTGTGCAACTGCCAAGTCCGTGAAATATCTGACTTGCACTCTGACTAAAAATTGTTAGAGGGCTCTTATCGACACGCTTGTTCGGCTGCCGCTGAAATACCGTTCTGCCGAGGACAAAGGATTGTGGAGACTATATAAAGATAGGCAATACACACACACACGCACACGTATCAGGAAATACGAATCTACTGGGTATATTTCATTTTTCATGAAAATTTCAGTTCGAATAAAGCGTGTCCGTTGCAGTGCTATAGAAGTGTGCGAAAGCACAAGGCTTTCAGGAGTTGTAGGGCGTGCAGTGGGTGCAGTGGGTTCAGTGGGTGCAGTGGGTGCAGTGGCTGAGCACTTGAACAACTATCGGCTAAAAGTTTCAGGAGGTAAAACGAACCAAGTCCAGCTGCATCTAGATTCCGCAATGCATAGCTATACGTATGTACGATACACACGTGCAGACTCACACAGTAGGTACTTACTACACGGTACAGTCCGCGCCGTGAAATTCTCTCGGGGAATTTTAGGTTGGTCAACCTGGATAATTGTAGGTTTGCCGGAAGCGGGAAAGCTGGGAGACGTAAAGTTTCCTGGCTCAATCAACGCTTCCTGCCTATAAACGTAGTTTGCTACGGTTTGGTGGCTCGTTATCAACCGGAACAGCTAGAGTTTTGCATTGCTAGATGACGATACCAGGTATAACTGTGTGCAGCATGTGTTACGTCATGCGTCTACGTTTCTCGAATTTTGATTAGGTTATTGCTTACTTTAAATATGATACCATCGTAGCTTCGGTCCTGATGAACGATTCGAAAGCCTCTTTTATCGTGTAGATCGGCCGAGTCCTCAAGATATTTCATGATAATTGACGGATTTGAGGATTCGCGAAATCTAGATTAGCTGTATACGTGAAATGTATCCAGGCACATGATACGCGCAATTCCTATTAGTTGAACGATGGCTGTGGCTATGCGTGCAAGGGTCTTTGTAATAACCCGTGGGGCAGTGTGCGTGCGTGGCCCAGTGCGATACTATCCACGTAATACGTACACGCAATAGACGCAACAGACCCAACAGACGCACCAGACTACTCAGATGGATACATTTATGTATTTGAGCGTGCACTGGAAATGATAACGTCTCGTGATCCGCGTGGCAGGCAGGTTGGCAGGTAACCAGCAGGTAACCAGCAGGTAACCAGGTAAATCTAGGTGGAGCAGCCACTGGGCCAACAACACGCATGGACACATGGACACATTCCGCGCCGAACCGATAATTGAAAATCAGTGTCCCATATATCGATTTGCAGGGGACGCCTGTTTCCCTGCCAGACTCGATAGTCCCAGTGGCTATAGATTTTACGTAGATTCGCCAGCCCCCTGCCCTTCATCTACTCGCTCTCTCTCTCGTCCCTGTCGGCGGGTCCAGTTACATGGAGACTGCGTTTCCCAAATTTACGCGCTACATTTCCTGATTTATGTGAACTCGTGACGCATCGCGGCCAGTCCCTCCTACCAGGCTACCTTCCGGAAATCAGTTTGATCTTCTCTTATCAGTGCGATTGCTTCGTTCAGAAGAAACAATGAATCTCAGTATTCTATGAGCACCTTTTGGAGTTAATCCCAAAAGAGTTTTGTACCTGGTTGGTATCTATATAAGGGTAAAAGGCACTTCCTGTTTCTCGGAGATAATTAAATATATCCTCGGATGAAAATGCTTTAATGGATTTTCCTGGATAATCTCGCTTCGGTGATATAAGGGATTTTCTTGGATGAGTGCTAAAACGAAGAAACTTTTTCTATTGTTTCTATTGGCTCGTCTCGACGCGCCGTTTCATTTCCTTCTCCGTTGCCTCCAGCATCTCGGCATCCGAGGGAACTAACTGTAAGATGGACCTCCTGGCAATAAGGTGCGCTTATTGGCACGTACGATATTGTTCATAAATATCGAACTAAACCGTGGCGATCTTTTAGTTTAGAAAATTGCCAACGCAAGCCTACTTCCGGCATATTGATAGGAATTGTTGTATACGATATATCTTCAGGTCAATAAAGGTCCAGCAGCATCTGGAAAATATTATGGTTTATCTTTATCTTAACACCGTTGCCGTGTTCACGATGCGACAAAAGGGAATAATTCTCAAGTGTGGATTCCCTTTAGGTTTCGAGAAAAAGACGAATTGTTAAAATAAGGAATTTTTAAAAAATCAGTTTTCTCTTAAAAGTCCCACTTAAGATTTCGCTCTTTTTTTTCTTCTCTCCTTCCGTCACGTAACGTGTACTCAACTTGCAATCGGCTTCACGGAAGAGTTTCCTTGCTGTTCACCGCTTTACGGTGACAAGTTCTTCGCGCTTTCAAGCTGAATAAACTTTCAGTGAGTCGCGGCCATAAATTATGAACTGTTTCTCCGGCACAAATAAAAATTAATGCGTTATCACAGTCTTGCGAAATCAGGCGACATTGTAAAGGCGCGACGTGGCAGCCAAGCTGCTGTTTCTGAGACAACCTGAAATAACCTGAAATAACGTTCGACGAGGCTGCCGAGTCCAGCTGATCCAAGATGTCTCGTCATTCGAGGCTCTCGAAAGGGATTTCAAAAGGGATTTCAAAAGGGGTTGCGAAAGGGTTCAAGAGGGCTCGAAGGGAGGAGTCAGTCATTCATTGGCGCGTGCTACTCGATCCGATCGATCGGACCATCCACGAGACTTCATTGTTCGCTTCTCCCTTCCTCCTCCCCCCTTCCCCGCCGCGACACCCACTCTCTATAACACTCTAACTTCATTTTAATTCTTTTGTTTCAGGTACAAATATCAAAACCGGCGAAGCCATCTTGAACTGCCTATTCGCCCAACAGGTCTGCTTTGAAGATTCGTCCTGCAGCGCCATTTTGCAAATCGTACCCCGGGTCTGCGGTGGGGAAACGGGTGAGTAGTTTACGAGCAGCTACCAATAGAGTTCTTTGAGAGTGGCAGCAGACGAGAGAGTACACAGGAGTGCAGTGGCAGCAGACGAGAGAGTACACAGGGCACTGCACGTATTCGTTTGTTATGGAGCTCGAAGCGCCCGAAAGTTTCTATGGCGAGAGCAGCAGACGCTGACTGACTGGACAACGGAGCGAAGGGGAATTTGGAAAATTTCAAAAAGTTCACAATCTCCTTTTCCTCCAGTCATTCTCCCTACTCTTGACTTCTTTCCCATTTGGATGCTCGGCAATCGTTGGCGATACTTTCCTCTCGTTTCTAGACGCTTCGCTGTAGGGATCGCGCTCGTCTATTATCTCTAGCATAGTCTGACTGTGCAGCCTGCGCAGCCTACGCGAGAGAGAACCTTCTGTGGGCTATCGCAAGGCTGAGCGACGTACAGTCAGTCGAAATAAGCAAAAGGTCTTGCGTGGCCAGTGAAATGCTTTGTATTTGCCGCGTTTTCGATTGTGCGTGCCTCTAGGTTGCACGAGCGTGTCTGCGCATCGAGCAGCCTGATATAAAACTTAATTAAAGCACGAAAGCAGCACGCACCGAGAAGCACAGGATCCAACGGAAATTAAGAGCACTTTGGTAACACGACGGGCGATTCGCTCGCTGTAAACTCGAGGACGGTGCTTTTAACAATCGCTGCGATGCACACCGGCCGGCACTTTGATCTCTAGACACCATATGTCCTTGGATCTGCGTGCAGCTAGAGACATTTTTCTGGGATCGTCGCGAGAGATAAGGATGACGACGCCGGGCGTCGGGGGAGAGTTTGCTCCGGGAGTTGGCTGCGCGCGATGTATTTGATAAGACGAATCGAGGCCACCAGCTACGTGGACCGAGTTCAGGTTGGAATTTTTGAAAAGAGGAAGCCCACGAGTACACATAGACACGACGGAGAGAAAATTATGAAAAAGTATGAGAAATCTGGAAAATGTCTGCCTCGGTAGAAAGAGCCGTGTGCGATTAGTCTGCTGGTAAATAGTAATAAAGCGGGCAGGATTCTTGGTGGCCTTACGGTTCCTTGTTAAAAGGTTGACCGGTCATTTGAGGATCCTCAGGAAGGTCAGGGAAAAGAGGTCAACCGATAAATAACGTCACTCTTATCGGAAACCGGCCCAGCCGTTATCACCCTGCCTGCTAGACGGATTCTCGCGAGATCATCTCCAAGATCCTTAAAAATTGACACGGTCACGTGATCCTGGTCTAAGATCTCTTTTTCGCGTGAACCTTGAACTTTCCTCCCCCTTTCCTCCTTCTACCGCCCACCCCCAGTCTAATGCTTCCACGTACGACATTAGGGCCGCCATCCGTATTCACAGACACTTTAGCAATTTAGCACGCGTCATGCGCAAATATTTCTTCTTGATTCTTTGAGCATCAGTTGCGTGGCATCGGGTCACCGGAGCAGTCAAAAAAAAAAAATAAAAAAACCTAATAATTATCAGTGTCTAGTTTTGAAAAAAATTACTGATAGCGACCGGTTGCTTCGATTGCCGGACGTTTCGACATGCTAGTCGGGGTAGTTACGCTGCTCAACGAATATGGATCGGTGAACATTATTTGGCTGGACCGAGACTAGTTGGCTTTTGGCCCAAAATTTTCAGTGAATCTAACCCTTCTGTTATCAGTGTCTGCTCCTTTGTGTGGATGCTGTGCGTGGAACTTTAGCGAGCTGGACGTTAGTGACAATACGATTTGGTATAAAGGATGACGAGATACGGGACGGGAAGACGGGATGAGCGAGGGAACGATGAGAGGCGAGATAGCAGGAATGTGGTCCATTTATCACAATAATGAATAACGAAAAAAATATCTGACAGGAGGGCGCCCAGAATCCGCGAGACTCAATGAACCTCGGTGGGCAGAAGCTTTTTGTTTATTTGGATTTATGAATCTCCGACTCTCCGTTCTTTGCCGGGCAAATAAAACTCAACTCTAAAAGGATTTTTTCCGACGGTCAAATTAATTCTGATTTATAGGGCAGTCACACGTCGCTTCCAGACACCCACCGGGCTCTTCTCCCCCCCTCTCCCCACTCTCTCTCCCTATCTTCCTCTCTCTCCTTCCTCTCGAATACGCCACCTAATGGGATTTAAAGTGGACCTTGTTATACGGAGCATCTCCATAACGTCTTTCGAATTCGTTATATCGCTGCTTCCCTCGGGAAGAAACACGCGTTGCTGCTTTCCTCTCGTCCCCATTAGCTTCGCTTCTCTTACTCTCTTATATCAGCATCTCTCCCCCGCCTGGATAATACAATTCTCATACTGGTATTATTTTCAGGATGTTTACTTGGCAAATATTCTTCTTCTATAGTTCTTGAATCAACTCCCCCGTGACCTTTATCTTCCCCCTCACCGTTCACCCCCCAGCGTCCCCCTCTCCACCCCAATGTTGGAAGACAAGTCGTGCCTAAAATGCATTTAGCAAGATCCGGAGCTCCTGAACGAGTTCTCTTCACTGGCTGCCTCACTTTTTGCCTGGCAGCACGAGAAAACAATGAGCAAGGATAAAGGCAGTGTCCATTATGGGGCTGAACGCGTTTAGATGATCCCTCTCTGAGAGAACCTTAGCCGTAAGAAGGGATGGCGTCTCTGAGGTAGTAAACATGCCTCTACTTATGCGGAACTCGGTGATAAATCTTTCCTAGTGATCTTTTGAAAAGCTCACACCTCGGTCAGATGCGAAGGGCTCTGGTGCACTTTTTAAACTTGGACCACTGTAGATGCGAACTGCTGAGGCGGGGAGGAGGGGGGTCGGGAGGCCCGGACTACGAAGGAGAAGGGTAGGAAACGCTGTAGGAGAAGGTCGGGTTCGTCGACAGCTGGTCACGCTTGATTAGCATGCCGAATGTCGAATACGTAACCAGTCACTTTGCATATACACGCGCAAGAGGCGCTGAGCGTCGAGACGCCCCCTCCCACGGCAGGCCGATCATCGCAAGTTTAATGAGCTTTCATAAAAAAATCCGGACTTTCCACGACCAATGGAATTAGTCGAGGGTTTCGCGTTTCGAAAGTTTTTCTTTCCGTACTTTCTCCAGCGAATCGTATAACGCGAGTCTTACGGTGGCTCATGGTTTCGGGGCTGCGTTTTGTTTAATCTGGAGAATCGAAGACTCGATAAGGATCGGGCACGAGGCTGTAGCGTCGATCGCGTCAGTCTCCACAGCTCCGATGAATTTAGGGCAGTTGCGTAAAATCCTGGACAGAATCCTGTAGATATCAAAGGTAGGTAGGAGCAATCAATCTGTGGGTGGACGTTTATTCGGGAAAATGAACCGGAATATGTGCGCTTCAGGTTCTCTACCCTCTGACCCCCAGACCTGCCGCTTGCACTTGTTGGGAAGAGGACGACCCACCGTGCCCTTTGCCCTGGGTACGATACTCGGCCCTTCGGTTATCTCCGTTCCCAACACCCGGTATAAAATTCCCTTCATTGTCAGTCATTATGTCAGAACTGTGTCCGTTTAGGAAAAGGAAAGAGATCGGGAAATGCTATGACGGAATCCTGATAAGGGGAGGTTAGGTCGTCTGCTATCTGTGAGGATTAAATTGAAACAGCTGTGCGTCAGGACTATCCCGCCACGGCAGAATGCGCTTTGATGTAAAATCTGGAATTTGGATTTTGATTCTGCACATGTGAGCGCAGCTTCTCGTTCACTGATTCGCTTCCAGCCTTGAGCCCGTATAACTGGGCTTGCTTGCTCTCCCATGGAAATTCTTTTCTGGTTTAAATATTAATTGTATAGATATTAACAGGCATCTTTGTATAGAGACTGTTCATCAAGTGGGCCCACCTGCCGTGTATATCGAATTGAAAAAAAAAAGGGAAGAGCTCGGGGGTCGGGACAGGTTGCGAGAACGATGAGAGGGTTGAGAGTGGAGAGAGTGGAGAGAGTGGAGAGAGTACGGCAGGAAAGAATGGTATATTGTTCGGATAATACAATGTCCGTCGTGGCGGAAAAAAGGCGCGGTGCATGGTCGAACAATGAGCTTGGAATATGTGTATCCCAGTGGCACGTGGGGTAGTTTATAGAGGATTATAATCCGAAAGCTGATCCGCTACACGCAGGCTTAAGGAAGCGCCCGAACGAACGAGTGAACCTAGAGCTGGCAGAGTGAGGGGGGAAAGAGAGAAACTGTCAAGAGAGGAAGACTCCTCTCCTGGCTCTCTTTGCCATGGCGGCCGACATGCATGTGGTGGTTGGAAGCACAAGCCAGTCTTCATTATGCAACATAATTAAAAGGAAGGGAGAAGAGACGGAAGAGCACTCAGCCACTTTCGTCTACATCCTCATCAGCATCCCTAGCCGCATAAGGGATAGGCCGACGCTTCGAGATTTGAGAACGAGAAGACTTACGCGTCCTTAACCCTCAGGATACGGAAGGTCCGAGTAGGTAACGGCTGCTCGTAATGGCCAACATCTGCTCCTTTAAAAGTTTTCTTTTTTTTTTCTTTTGTTTAACTATTTTATCCCTTCACCCCTGTCTCGCGCAGTTTGAATTTTCTGTTGCAAATGGTGCTTTCTCGAGTTACCAAGATTTTCTTTACTTTCACCCTTGTGGGTACCACCTACCCTTAACCCCTCTGGTCCTGTCGATGCTACCAACCCTGCTTATTCTCTTGGTTCACGAGAAAACTTTCTTCGAGAACCCTCTGTGAGTCTGAAGCTGATTCGACCGGTACCAATCATGGTGGTACGAAGGTTCCCATAGGGTGGCTGGGATACCAGGGGGATACCTGGGTTCTTAGATATGGGAATCGCGCAACGTATTTCGAATTAGCGGTGTTTAGAGTCGCGAGTTACTATTGTGTGCCAAATTGGAAACAAGGATGACGGAAATATCAATAGGAAAAAGAATTAGCAGTGCAGCCCCCAATGGAACCCCAATTAAATCCTTATTTTTGTCTCTTTTTCTCTTTTAAGGAGGTACAGTTTGGAACTGCAATTGCAAGCTTATGTCTTAATGGGTGGAGCACAGATGGCCGTGCGATTCCGTGGTATTGTTAAAAAGAGAAATCGAAGAATAGTAAAATTATCGTATTACGTAATAAATTCAATGTGACTTTCTCATTAAATAATTAATAATTATATACCTTCTGTTCTCGCAAATGATATATATATAACATAGGTATTAATTCCCATTCTAGATAAAGTACCCTGCTGGCTGTGAACTAAATTCCATAATAAGAGAAGTCCGTTCCTCTATAATAAATGAGTCCAGATGCTGTTCCGGGTTTCATCGGGACGCCGACCGACGTCGACGTCCACCCGATGAAAAGATGATTAAACTTTCGGCGAAAATGAACTGCGGCGTCGTTCTAATTTCATATAGCTCTGTACATACATGACTCGCGCTTCCTTGCCGAGTTAATTTCATCCCGATCGAGTTTCTTTCTGGAACGTCAAAATTATTTCCTTTTGGCTGATTCGACCTCCATGTTTTTTACCTTCACAGTTTTACCTTCGTCTCCTTCAGAATCTTCACCCTTCGTTCTCTCATTAAAGCCTCTTCGTTACCTTTAACACTTTCCTACCTCTCTCTTCTTTATCCTTTGACTATCCTGTGTGCACGATGCCGAAGGAGATGAAAGAGTTAAGGAAAGGGCAAAGGTCACGGGACCAAGAGGACCGTCCATACCCAAATAGCTGCCAATGAAAGAGCTTGTCATTTCCAGGGTTAAGGGTCACTCGAGCGATAGAACTTGTGAAGTTTCAGAGTATCAATTGAAATGATTTTAGTTAGCTGACTGTACGTTAGTACCGCTAGAACCGCTAGTGTCGCTAGCATCGCTGGCATCAGCGTGACCTAATTATAAAAGTGATCTCCTAGTAGCCAGTCCGACTACGGGTTCCTCTGTTTCACTTGAGAAAGAGCCTCCCTTTCTTTCAATGGGATGACGCGATCCTCGCGATCTATCGAATCGTCCCTGTAAAAGGGGCTTCCCCCTTTCGCGTTATACCAAATTTCTCCACGGGGTTCCCCGAGTTCATCGAACGACCAATCGAAATACCAATCGATCGAGCCAGCCAGCGATCGAACGGATGCGCCAATCAATTCGGAAGAGTCTGAGTCCGGTTCGTTCTTCCGTGATTCCTGGGCTGAAGGTGCTCCAAAATGGCAAAAGAGGTCACTCGACTGTCGGCTCGGGGATGCTCTATAAAAGGTGTAAATTAAAAATCGATGGACACCCGCATATCTCTGTACCGCACCTACGAATCTCTCGTTGATCTCATCAGTCCCGTAGAACGAGTCTCGCACGGTATTAATGACCTTTTTCTTCTTTTCTGTTACAGTGGCATGTTCGACCATCACCATAAACAAGTGTCAGGCTGCTCTTCGTACGCTTCAGGCATTTTCCTTCTTCCGGCCCACTTGCCTCTGCAGGGAACCTCACGTGGATCCTCAGTGTAACAACTTCCGGGATTACGTCTTTGACCATCCCTGTATCTACGCTCTTAAAAACGGTCAGTCCAGTTACCGAGCTATATATATATATATTGTTCGTTCGCGATAATCCCTCATGGCTCAGTTGGAGATTTCTAGAATATACCGTAGAATATGTATCCTGTAGCTTGCGGGAAAAGCTTAACGGGCAGAAAGCGGCGTGGCTGTCAGTTACAAGCTGCTGGCCCTTCTGAGTTCAGGAACTCCGTAAAGAGGACGACAAGTTTAGCCTGGCACATGGGCTGAACTTGCGCTCGAAGGAGGAAAAGTTTTAACGAGTCAGAGACGCGTTTCGGGGCCACTGTGCTTCGCGACTTGACGATTCCAATAAGATACCGGCGATCTCGCTGCTGGTCCTTCTCTTTAACGTTTTCCAGCCTCCGAGTCCTCGAGCACTCGGGAACCTTAATTTTCTAATTCTCAAGTACCAACAGAGAGTCTGTACTTCAATTTTCTCTTGAGCTTCCCGTCGAGTTTCTGGGATCGAGAGGAGAGAAATTTACTTTCTCTCCGGCCAGCCAGATGTCAGACGTGGAAAAATGACTCGAGGGAATTTTTTTGAGATCCGTCCAATTGGCCTGATACCTTTTCTTCTTTAGTTTTTTCTTTGTCCCCACTCTCCCTCGAATGGAAGATCATAGCTTTTCCGATATCTCGTAATGCCTCAGTGTTTATTTCCACCGGAGGCGCGCGACTATTCAATTTTCCAAGCCGATTAAATTCAGATGAATTTTGTTCTGAGTGCAAACGCAACTGGGTCGCATAAATGTATAAATTACATATGTTACCGTTTGTATCTTGTTTTCGCACTCCAATCCGGCAAACCTTTAATCCGCTTTTCAATAAAGAGGCTGCCAGCGATTGCAGCGCTGAGCAGCAGTGAACGAGCGATCGCAACACATGCGTGCTGGAATCGTCCACTGCGTCCGTCACGTCCACATGTGCGCGCATGTGTGACGATGCCTGTGCGCATGCGCTTGATCACGCGCCACCCTAGGACTCTCGTCAATCCTTTATTATCCTACTCTTTCTTAACCCTTTCCATAGGTTTGATGTTGCAGCTTGGGATCGAGATGCTATAGCTTTTTGAAAAATATCTAGCAGTTTTGGCAGGGCCAAACGGTATTACTCTGCGTGATTGTGCTCGAAGATTAGTGCGATCCTGAGGCGTCGCGACGCTCCCTTGTCTGATTCATTGCAGCTTATGACGTAATTACTGCGACTGAAGCACATTAATATCTACAGTTTTTATCGGGATGCTGGCAATTTTATTCGGACATTTTTCGTCTTACGTTCCCTTGCGTATTACCGGCTTTCATTAAATTTTTCTAAATGTAATTAAGGCCGGATTAAAACATTTTAATTACGTGACCCGCTGGTTATGCCGTTTGTAGTGCAGCTTTTTGTATTTTCAACCACAAAATGGTGAATTCGATGCTTTTTCTGACGGAACCCTGTGGCGGTCTCGAGTTTGGATGAAGATCCAGATGCGGGAGAGAAAGATCTTAAAAGAGTTAAAAACGATGAAGATTACCTATCCAGTCCTATAAAATCGATATAGGGAACCATAGAATTACGTGAAGGTTATTTGAAGCTGAAATTGTACAAAGATAATTGCTGATGTCGAGGGATTTGAACTAGCATAAAACGTCAAAAATTAAATATACATACGATCGATAGGACTCGATTGATCTCTAAAATATCTCCGAGAATGACAACAAATTTCATTCGTTCATTTCATCTCAAAGAAGATGCCAGGAGTTGAGTCTCATGGCATCTTTGTATAATCCAATTTAATATGAAATAAAGAAATTCCAGCGACACCGAACCGAAATCGAAATCATCCAAAGAATCCGAATGGTTGGCAGCATTGAAAAAGTTCCGAAATCCATTGGTGACGCGCTGCTTCGTAAGATCTGACTTGCCGGCCAACCGTTTCGTAATTCTTGCGATATGCTGCTGCGCCACTGTAAAAGTAACCGAGCGAGGGCGTCGCCTTTGCCGACCGGGTCTGTTTCGTGGAAAACAAAAGGCTTCGAAACGATATCTTTGACTGGCTTCGGGGTCGCGACCCTCAGCCCCCGGGCAACCCTTTGGCTCTTCAGTCCCTTCGCTGCTACTGTGCTTACCCACCCGACGACTCTCCCTCTATTCTCTATTGTTCATTTTTACAAGGGTTCCCCCACCCCCGTCTCCCCTCCTCACCCCCCGTTCGGTCCGTCGGGCCTTTTGAACGTCCCAATGATTCCCGGATAATTCGCGATGCGCTCTTTTCATTCCCAGTCGTATATTCTTCGTCCCTAACCCACCCCTAACCTACCCCCTTACCTTGACAATCCCATCATTTCTTCTCTATCCCCCTCCCCCATTCCATTTTCTTTTCCTTGCATTCCTCCGATTGGCCATTCACCCCCAGGCTACCCCTCCCAATAGATCCATCCACCTCTGATATCGCAACCCTTTCTTTGCAGTTCCTAGTAGATTTTCTTCAGGCCTTCCTGCATTCCCCCTGGAAGGCTTTCCCAATATCCTCTCTCTCCTCGACTTTACCTGTGTCGATTCTGCATCCAGCAATCAGATTAGAGATTAGCTAGATCTTTAATCTCTCGTTCGATCTTTGATTACAGATGAGGACAGCTACGCGATAGACGCCCTGCCGAACTGCAACCACGCCCTGAGCGTCTGCCAACGTAACAAATCCTGCACTAAACTTTTCGAGGATTTCAAGACAAACTGTAAGTCAAGAGATAACAAATGCAGGATGGAGAATCGGTGAGTCACTCACGAGTATTAAAGCAAACTATAGGTTAGGTTGGGGGAGGGGGGGGGGATTATAAAGGCCAGCGACGCTGCATGCGAGATTAAAAATACTCGAGCTCAGAGAGAAAACGCACGTCTGCCGGTACTAAAAATAATTTAGTCACGACAATGGAGACACTATTTAATCAATATCTTATCACGAGCTCAGTCCAATCTCGGAGGTGATTAGGGATTGCTTCGAGTAACCGTTACGCAACAGTCACGGTGACTCCGTTACAACCGGCACATTCAAATTTTATTTCTTCGCCTTCGTGTTAGCCTCCTGCCGCCTGCCTGTTCGCTTGGCTGGTTCTCACGGAGGTATCGATGTTCCTTTCGAATGTTTTTCTCTTCGCACTAAGAAGCGAATTCCGAGAGAGTCCGCTTTGTCCGTCTCTGCCGAACGAATCGAAGGAAGAGGCGCGTCGAAGCTTTCTTAATACTCTATAACCGGAAGGGATGGAAGGAAAAGTTTGAAATTGCGTGGAAGCGCTTTAGATGGAAAATGATATACGTGTAATAGTATATGGAAATGGCGCATGCTGCTCTCTCGTCCTCTTCTTCTTTCTTCTCTTTTTCCTTTTCTTCGCCTTTATCTTCTTCACGTATGTATCCATGCACAACATCCCATAGGAATACATTAAGGATCCCGGAAGCATAGTTCCTATCTGTACATCCATTTTCGAAAATAACCACCGAGACTCCTCGCCTCTTGGTTCAGCCAATATTCTTCAGTTTCTAGCTCATCTTTCATAGTGTACTTAGGAATATTAAAAATCACCTGATCATGCTCCTGCTACTTATTTATTGACGACGCTGTACAATTGCGGAATATTACTCGTGAATTATATGATAATCAGGTAAATCGTTACAAGAAAAGTCCTACAGTTTTCCCGATTAGAAATTAAAAATACAATCGCGTGATAAGTCGGAACTATAATTGACTGGTGAGGGGGGGGGGGTAATAAATTATAGACTAAATGTCATAGAGCGATCAAATGTCAATATGGGTAAATTGGACTTGGGGTTTCAACTTGACTCGTGTCGACGTGGCTACACACGGCCTTTATCAGACATCTCGATAGATCTGCATATAAAACAAATAATTAAATTTGGATGTGAAACTAAGGGATTTGCTTGCTGAACTGTCGTAGAGACTCTTATCTATACGCACGTGCAAAGTATAGACAGTCTAGGATATACACGTGCGTGCGTACCGGGTCGTACGTAGTCTTAGAAACTAAAACTAGCAATGATATGGGTATATTATCAGGGTGCCGTAGGAAATGGCGAAGCTGCCGCTGGCCTGAACTCTATTATGGTTTTGCGTATCCGAGTTACGGGATTTTTCACTCATTCGAAGGAACTTTTAGTGCGTCTCTCGAGACTCGTGAGGCTGTAACTTTTGTATGGCTTGAGATATCGACTCGGATTTTCCTCTGGTATTGTTCGCTTTCCATCATCATCATCTCCCGTTTACGCAGGTTTGCTACTGGGTTGCCACTCGGCTGCTGCGTATTGACTTGTAGGTTCGCTCTCGAGATGCGTTTCGACATATTTTTCGAAGAATCATTCGTGTAAGTCTTACATCTCTTTTTTTCTTTGTTACGCGTAAAAAAGTAACTTTCGGAGCGGTGCCAAGAGATTTACACTTCTTATTTTTTATTCTCTTAAAATTAATGGTGCTATCATACTTTGAGCGATGTTGTTGAAAGCCGCCTTAAGTCTACTAAGGATGATTGGCTTTTGATCGATCTTACACACCATAGAAATTCCATAATAGGGGATAATTATTCGTTGGAGGATAATGAAAACTCGCTTCCTATCCTCATCCTTATTATTCACCTTGATTTCCCATCGCCCCCCCCCCCCTCTCTCTCTCTCTCTCTCTCTCTCTCTCTCTCTCTCTTTTTCTTTCTTTCTCTCTT
>JARQTI010000563.1:10189-141818 GCA_030142655.1 Trachelus tabidus | reverse complement strand
AGAGAGAGAGAGAGAGAGAGAGAGAGAGAGAGAGAGAGGGGGGGGGGAGGTCGGAGAGGAGGACGCATCAGGGTGCGTTCGAAAGTTAAGGCTGGAAAAGGCAAAAAGGATATCGAAAAGTCCAGCTGGGGACTCGTTAATAAAATAATATTTTTTTTCATGTAGATCGCGGACGCGTTTGTTAAATAACTTATAGGGGTGACCCATCGAGGTCAGGATCATCGTCCGTCGCCCATCCTAAGGACGTTCCTCGTGCGACTGTTGCTCGTCCTGGTCCTTTTTCTCCCATTTCTTCTCGCGCCATCCTTGAGTAACTCCCGGGGACACTTCGTTGCTTCGTTTCCCACGAGACTTCCGGCACTTTCGCATCTGCAATGTCACGTGTGCATTCAGCTTAACAGGGACTGTGTCGCCGATGAAAATACACGGGAGCTAAACAACCGGCGAACGTGAAAATTCCATCAGTTCTACAAATTCGCGCTGATTGTTTTCCCTGCAACACGATACCGGGATGATTAGCAAATCTGTCCGTTCCAAATCCGTTAAATCCTCATTCGAAACTCGAACGGCCGAAGTGGATTCTGCGCGTAAAGTCAGACGTAACGAACGGAAACGCATCCGATGAATTTAAGCTCCAACTCTGCACCGACTCGACCAGTTTCCATGCTCGTTCCCAATCGCCGAATTCGCCTCCATTTTTGCCCATTGATTGACACTTATTCGTAATTTTAAGGAAATCATGTAAAAAAATATCTTACCCCTATCTTTACTTCTTTCCTCGGCTCGAACTTAACATAATCAAAGTTTCCAATTACCGTGAGCATCCAAATGAATTAATATGCATTTTACGTGGGACTGGCAGGCGATGGCGTCGTTAGCTCCTTTCTCCTCCTTTCTCCTCCTCAGTCGGCAGATCTTGTTTTTGTCCAGAATTTCAGAAACAGAAAGTTGCTGTTCCGAGTTCCATCCGAGTCATTCGTTCGCTTGCCGAATATCATGAAAAAATCTGAAGAAAATATTGTTAAGGAACTTGGATGTTCGGAGCATCCCTAGACCTTATTTTTGAACTGTCGACCTTTGCGCCTGATCGGAATCTCCAGGGAACAGGACGACATACGTATGTCACTTTTATGATTTTCATTCGATTTCCAAAACTTTATTATTTCTTTCGCCGTCGAGGTATTGTCGATGAACCTAACAAAATTTTGCATTACCTGTCTTGCTTCTCTTTGTCAAAAAATTTGTACGATAGATGTCAGTGATCCACCACAAGGTTGTACCATCCAGTTGAACCGCCCTGTATAAAATTGGTATATCCATGGAATTGAGTTATCCGAAACAATAGGGCGTTTCAGTGGATTAGGGATTCGGGTGCGATCGAGTCGATCTGAAAGACTTAAGCCAGTCACCTCTCTCATTCTCCGTTTGCTCTGTAAAATTTCACCACCCCCTTATGGATTTTACTCAAGGAACAGATTCATTGTGTTCAGAAAGTTTTGAAATTAAAAACTCAAGGGGTGAATTTTCAATATCCTCTGTACAGTTACTACGCATTTACACGATGCTGCCCTTATTGACAACTTCCACGTTACTTTCGGTTGCATTTTATCAGTTGGACATTTGATTTTATATGGTCATTGTATATTTCCGTAACTTCCGCTAACTCAATCTTCTACATTTTATAGACTCTCGACCTTTCTCTCAAGGTTTATACCGCGTTTCGTAATCGTCCTCTCCCGTTCGTGTATCCAGTTGCGTAAGCGTCCCCAAAAATCTACAGGACCCGTTAAGCTATCGCCTCTTCCGAATGGTTCCGTCAGAGCACTCGTTTTAGTGGAGTTGGGCCTGTTCCACCTCAACTCCCAGTTCATATCGACTCGTCAGTTCCCGGTGAAAAAAAAAATAGCTGGCGGCGGATGCATAAGCGATAGGTGGATAGCCGAAGGTAACTTAGGTTGGTTCTCGAAAATAGTTCGTTCTCGGATTTTTCGTTACAGTATATTTAATGAGAGTTCGAGGCTGTTTTTAATTCGTGGCAAGCAACAAGTATATTTACCATTTTTTTCTTCTCTTATAACGAGGCTACACGAATATACATATAGGTATACGAATACAATATTCCAGTTAAATAAAAATATAAAAACTATTTTCAGCTTTTATTTTTTACAATGTTCAAATTGCGATATCGCAGATTTACCTCATAAGTTTGTTTTCTCTTGAAGAAATCCCATTAGATTCGTCCCCATTGAGAGTGGATTTATCTGAAAGATTTCGGGAGATAGAGTCGGGCAAAGTCTGAGAAAATTGGTAAAATTTCGTACACGAGTAAATGGATTGTCTTCTTTTCGTTCTCAGCTGTGCTCCATTATTATCCGATAGAAAAAAAAAAACAAGAAGTAAATGGCGAAAGAGCAAAATTATGTCATTTCTTTGAGAGAAATAAATTCACGTGCAAGATTTTCTTTCCAATCTTGCCCTTGTAACGCGTCTGGCCACCGTGACTCAATATCTCCCTCAGTTGATACCTATATCTGTTTCGGAATGAATAATTGTCATTGCCGGTGACGTTGTTGGCAGTCGCTCTAAAAAGACAAGAAAGGAAAATAAAATTAAAAAAAAGAAGATAAAAAGAAAAGCCTGCGGGCAAAGTGGCAAACGAACTAGAGAGAAGCATCTTCTAGAATATTTCTTAGCTGTCAGTTAGGGCGAGCCCTCACTACAGAGATAAGTGGTTATCTCTTATTTTCATTCGGCGCCGCAGTGAAATTTCCTTCAGTAGGTATAACGTGAGCGTCGCGGCGCTGGCTCCTCCGTGTAACCTGCCTTTCGAAAAATCATTTTGTCTTCGTCAAGGCAAAAGGAGAGACGGCTCGAAATCGGTAGTTTTTTTAGAAAATACATTTCCCGGCTCTTACCGCCCTCGTATTCGCCCCCCCCCCCCCGCATCACCCGCACCCCTTGCTCCACCCCCAGGCCACCGGCGTCTCTTGCCTGAAATACGTTTGCGAAAGGGAAAGCGTTTATCTCACGGGTTTTTGAGTTCGCGGAAATGAAAGCGCGACGGCGATGACGTGAATGAGAAGAGGATGAACTCGTTGTCAGTGAGAAACTCAGTGCCGATTCTCCTAAGGCTATTCGTGGCTTTTCGATTCGGTTAAGGAGACGCGTCACGACGACGTGCCATCCAGCGTCTCGTACGACGTCGGGCGTCGAGACGATTTCTTAAGATTCTTCACAAAATAAAAAATCATCGTGGCTTATTTCTAACCTCGAAAATCCATTGATTGTCTCATTTTTTTTCTTTCGGTCTCTTATAGGCAGGTAACCTTATTCTCTGGGTCTCTCCTTCCCCTAACGACCCTTAGCAAGGCTTGGCAACCCTGTTAAGAAGAGTTGGCACAGGGCGGATCCAGAGGTAAAACCACACTTCAAAAGCGAGTAGCTGTCCGATCTCCAAGATAGGAGTGACGTATATTAGAGAACGGAGGAAGGTGAGCGGTGGGTGGGGTGGGCGGGGGTCGATTGGATAACCTCAGTCACGATCCTCATAAAAATCCTTATTTTTTCACATTCTTTTTACACTATACAATTCTTTAAACTTATTTATATGAATTTAACAAAATATATGTGTACAATTGCAGGTTTGTTTCGTTATTCAGGAAGTCGCATCCCTTAGATAACGATCGAGTCGGAGTCTTGATCGTTCACGTCAATCAGGTTAACGGCTTGACTAAAAGAGGTTAGAACGGATATTCGTTTCACATTTCGCAATTGAAACTTCCCCACTTTTCCATATATGAGCAGGTGATCCCTTCTTTTATCCGACTGGACGTTTTTGTAAATGCTGAACGAATACACAATAAGGAATTCTTTTCCGATCTGTAAAATTATAATCTCCTCTATGCATATATATAACTCTCTCTTTCTATATATGTATATCACTATATAATTCAAGCGTGCGCGCCTAAATATATCGGGCGGTTAATATTGTAGTTCAGTGCGGAATAAAGGAGGATCTGGAAGAAGTTGAAGAAGAGCGACGTGTAAGAAGGGTGCATCCCTTCCAGCCGTGTCGAACTTACTTTCCACCCTCGTCGAATCTTTAAAGGTTGAATTGAGAGTCGTACGGCTGTTTAGCTACCGGAGCGCCACCTCTGGCAGTTTAAAATTTCTCTCTAATAATTCTATCTCGATCGATCGATTCACTAAAAGATCCCTCAAGGCCTTTCACGTGATTCGCATGCATTCTGTTTGCCGTAAGCTCAGTGTGCGTGCGCATGTGTTCTGTCCACACGAGCTTGATTCCGATCGACGCGTCATTTCCGGTTGGCAATGACGAACAGAAGCGTGAGTGGCTGCGCGGCTCACCCGGAAGATTTCTACCCGACGCGAGACGTCGTCGACGTCGTTCGTCGTCTCGCGGTCGTGCATCGCGTCACTGGTTGCTCGAGCGCACTATCTGTCACGCAAAGTGCAGACAAGTTGTGGACTTGTATACCGTAAGCACTTAACGCGATACGTGTGCGGTACGTAGAGGAATAGAAAGTTTCGACTATGCGAATCTAAGGACACGTGGGGAAAGTGGAGGAACTGCTGCAGCTTCTACCGAACAACTTTGCGTCGCGACGCCTCACGAAATCATAAAGCAACTTGCCACCTTGCGTATCGCTCGTTTGCGCGAGAGACCGACTCTCCTCGTCATGGGCGTTTAATGAATCCTTTTGAGCGAGACAGTTGGCAGCAACTGGTAGGCTGCAGCACTTGTGAAACTTGAGAGTACGAATATACCAAAGAGGATGGAGAGCCTCGGGAAAGAGGGGAGCTTCTGTGGATTTTTCAAAAATCCCCCAGCATCCTTTCTGTCGATTTAATACCGCTCTTAATGAAATTCACAATTCTCAAAATATTCTCTTCCTCATTTATTTTTTATAAATACTAGTCATAAAGAATAAAAATGTCTTATTGAAGTTCCTGTTCACCTGCTCGTCTTCCGGTGGTCGTTCCTGGTCCACCAATCGAAGCCACAGCCAGCAGGATCTTTGCCGCAGCAAACTTTCCTAACCTCCAGGTCTTCGTTCCTCCTCCCCCCTCGTCCCCCTCATTCCCCGGCGCTCCCTCAACTTCGTTAGCCAGGGTGAACGTTAATGACCCACGAGAATACAGGACCCACCACCAGCCACCCCCTTTATACGCCCCTGGTAGCAACACCACCTTTTAACCTTGCGACCCCCCCTCCGCCCTCCTCCTTCCTACGTCGCTGCCACTATCCATTCCCCCTGCGGAAGCCATACTGGTCATTGACCTCACTAAAATCGAAGCCCTCCCGCGTCCTCTTTGGGTGCAGTTACGTCGCCGTCTGCTGGGCTTTCCTAATAAAGAAACAGAAAAACGGAAGTGATGCGCCAGTTATGGTGTCGCTAAATGGTACCGGTTTGTCTTGAGCACCTGAGAAAGCTGCATCTGTCAGATCTGCGTAACGAGTGTCGACATCTTGTTTGGCCAAGTCAGAAAGCGACGTGATTCGGTTAGTCTCCAAATAAATTGGACCAATTATATCCTGCTAGTCGTCTCATCCTCTCTCGTCTTTCTTGGCTGCCTCAGCAGGTGGCTTCCGCTCTGTCACGGTACAGCAGAATACTTGGCTGGATAACTGCTAGCCCATGCAGCAATTGCGTCTGCTCATTGATACTCAAAGTACTACTTTTCGATGACGAAGTCTTCGATAAAATCTTCATCTAATTGATGCATCATCTCACTATCGGCGTAGCTATAAATTCTCATCAGCTTCAATTTTGCAGCGATCAAGAAATATTTCAAGGAATTTCTCCTATTCGTTTTCACATCCTCAGGCAGATTGCAAAGATACATCAACTTGGTCGCAGTCGCGCAGCATCCAACTTGACTCTTTGATATAATGGGTTGCTGCATGCTTGGTTGAACGATTTACCCGTAGATTCCACTAGCGCTTCTAGGTTAGGCTCCTTTTCTACCACGCAATCCTTTCGATCCTCCGAATCCAATCGATCCGACCAATCCAAGGGATTATTCGAATCCTCCGACTCCCCGTACAAGGATTAACCTTCCACAGTCTGTTTCATTCGATTCCTTGGACGTTGCTGAACTAGGAAATCCTTAATAGTTATTTTCGAGTTTTCAAAGTTCCACTTTAATAAATAAGTCAGGGATCTTTCGACCTGAACCTTCTTTGCCGTCTGCTTATCGTCCTCTTGATTCCAGCGCTAAAATCGGAATCAATGCTCGTTCCTTGCCATCGTTTGGGCTTCGCCGTTACGTCACTTCCGGTGCTCGATCGAATCGTCCCTCAGCTAACTACCGAGGTCTTTATTGATTAATGGCTCGAGGTCCAAGGAGGCGGAAAAGTCAAAATAAAGTGTAGTAATCAAAATTAGGATTTTTTGAAAATTCCGAGTTTCCTTTCCTCGAAATCCTAGAAAAATAAGAAATATAAAATAAATCGTAGCCTGCGAATTTTGTCCATATCTTGGATGCAGTTATCAAGATGCGTCTCGACGCATTCGATAGTTCATTGGTTCCTCGTAACAAGAGACGTGTCAAGTTTATCGGTATGTGAGTACATATAACGAGAGTTATGTGTATACGTATACAGTCGGTTCATCGATAAAGGATCCCATACAAAAGAGAAACGCAGCAGCGGACGAAATTTGACGAGCTCCACGCTGTATCGCGGAAGTGACGTGCCTTGAAAACGGAATCCTGATTCACGTAGCGCATCCGGCGAATATTAAGTATCCTCCAGTGAATTTATCGTCTGCGATTCCTTCCAATCGAGGAGTCCCGGTAGTTGGGGCATTGCTGCTCGAGTGCGAGGGTGGCGAGCAGCTTGATGATCAGGGGGAATCCAATAAGAGGGGGGGGGTGTGCTGATGTGTGCTGATGTGTAGTGTAAGGGTCGGTACTCGAGGAAGCACGAAGCATCCTCCTCGTCATCAAAGCACAAACGGGAGGCTGGGTGGACCCAGCGCAGGCGGAAGTGGAATGGACATCCTCCGATAGTTCCTCGATTCTCACGGGTTGCGGGAAGAAAGCGTCATGGCGAGAGAACGAAGGAGAGACGATGATAGTGGAAGAGTGGGTGGGAGGGGAATGGAAGAAATAACTGAGTAAAATGAAGAGGATCCCGATATAAGGGAAAGTGGATAAAAGACAGTTTATTCGATGAAGATTCGTGCTGGAGTGTTATGCGGTAAGTGACGTTTACGATCGGTAATTTCAGGAATTTCTTGGATTTCTTGGAACCGCCTGGCTCTGCAGTTTCCGAGCATCCGCGATGGGAATTATGGATGAAGAAGTGCGTCTTGGAAAGCGGCAGGGCGATTACGTAAACACCAGGAAGAAGCGGCAGAGCCAAAGTACGAGAGAATCCTGGATTATTCAGCAGTTCAAGTGGGGGCGGAGGTGGGGGCGGATTGACGTTATTAAAATGGCCGATGTCGATATCGATATCATTTGGATGCCCGAGGCTAGCCGGGCGTCGCTACCCTTCCCGATCCCCATTATCGATTCTCAATTATCGCTTAATGGCGACCACAGCCGTATCGGTCACGTGTATTACCTTACTGAGTTCAGCCAGGATTATCTTATGTTAGCGCGAACTAGAGTGTCGCCAAATGGTGCATCCCGTACTCGGTGACCTGGCTGCTGGTATCGCTTCCCCCGGAGTCTCGAGGAGCATGTAGCTGCTCAGCAGACGGAGGAGGGGAAGAAGGGCGAGGGGGTGGTGGGCGCCCCTGAGAAGATGGCAGAGGGAGGGAGAGCGAAGCATCGATGCTCCTTTAAAGCCAAGATAGTTTCGTCGACTACCCAGAGAGTCGCTTACGAGTTACGAGTACAGGACGATCGATAAACGAGCGAGTCTTCGGGATAGAAGCCATTTTAAATGAGCAGTCGCTCACGGCGCGACGTACAGTAAAAACTGGGATTTACAATAAAAAATAATAAAACTAAAAAAACAATTGTGCGATTATCATCTAAAAGTTAAGATTTAATCCTTGTTTTTTCCATCCCTCTTGGAGTCGAAGGAATAAAGAGTCAATGTTCAGGAGACATTTTTATGCCGTTCCGAAAAATCCTAAATTGTTCAGCCCCGTGGCAGAGTCTTTTTTATTTTTTTCACTTACGTTCGTACGAGCTTGGTTCGTCAAACATCGAACACCGAAAATTCTAATTCGCCGAAAGCAAAAAGCAGAATGCAGAAAGACTAGCTAGCAAGGGTGAGTCGTACGCGGGCTGAAGAGGAATAGGGAGACGGGTACATGGGGCTTAGGGGGTTTAGGGTGTTCAGGAGAAAGGGTATAGCCGCCACTTTGTAACCGGAAACAGTCCTCTCAGCTCAGCTCCTAGACTACTACCCTCCCGATCATCCCTACCACCCTTTCTCATTGCCTCAGGAAGGAGGGCTAAACGCGCGTCTCGGCGTCGATTTCCTACCCTCAAAGGGTAGGCGCCTCTCTCCCCCCCTTCCGACCCCCCGATCCTGCCGTTGCGAGGCTTATCTCATAATGGCCGTGGAGCTACCGCGATCTGCGAGGGTTCGTCCCTCTCCTCCTATATCTATGTAATGTGAAACCGTGTATAGGGATTTGGGGGTGAAACCACCCCCACCCTCTCACGCCAGACACACCCGTTCTATATTCACAGTCCTGTCTCCAATTTCTTGTGGTAAAATACAAAGAAAATTTTCAAGAGCCTCTAGGACAATTCGACTTCTTCGCCACTTTTACATCTACGAAAATAACTACGCGTAAAGTGCGCACGTAATTCCTATAAGTTCGTGACGAGGTGAGACGATATGTCCAAGCTCGAGCTGGAGTCAAGCTATTCTTGAGGAGCCGAATAATTTAGCCTTTATATACGAAGATCAGAGAGACGGGTCTACTCCAAGTTCCATTGGCATTCTCCATAAGTTTTGCCGCAGGACACCCGGTAGACACGTGACTCGCGTAACCTATACGTAAAAGCAGCCTGTCCCCACGACCCGTAGCCATCTACATATGGGAATACGTGAGACGAGTTACATGCGGTTACATAAGGTCTGGCGTCCACGTTCAACTGCGCAGTCCCATGACTTTATAATACATTAATTTAGTTTCGGTCAGTGAGCAGAAGCGGATGCTGGGTACGGGAATGTATCACACATGCGTGTGTATGTACACGTATCAGATATACACACAATGAAACGGCGGGACTCTTTGGAAGGTGCTCGGCATTGAGACTGGATCCAACTTTTTTCACCGGCGGGCCAATTTTTATTTTCAAATGAGGATCGAGGTCACGAAGCTTCACGAGAATTAGCCCAGCTATGTCTCATCCGATATATAATCTTTACTTCTGTTCCATCTGGTGACCATTTTCTTCTCTACGAAGATGAAGACGGCACGCGCCTTAGTCCATCCGATCCACGAGTCTCGGTGCGCCGTGCGATTAAACTTTTAACTTTGCGTTTTACGAGCGAAAACTTTTGCCTGACAATTGTGAAAATCGACTCTCGGTCAGTTTCTAAGGCGCGAACGCGTATACTCGCGTTTCTGGTGTCGCGAGAAGAGCAACGAAAGAGGAAGGCGAAGAAGAGGAGAAGCAAAAAATAAGAGATGCAAAGAAAGAGGATGAAGAGCAAAGCAGCTCGCCCACGGCGCAGCGACGTCAAGTGTCGCCCTGCACCTGCACTGTGAAATTCTACGGCAGATTCGTGTCAGCCAGTGTAAAGCCTCGTTCACAGTGCACCGGTACCTTCATCCTCTTACACCTGGGAATACTTCTTAATCTCGGTGTCGTCCCGCACCGAGCGCTCCCGTCTCCTCCGAAGACATCCCTTCGCATCGCCTCCATCTTTGGACAGATGCAGTCCATGCACTCGAATTCAACGACTACCCTTTTCGAAGATTACTACCTTCAATCTGCCCAAATGCCAAACAGAGATCTCAGCTACCAGGCTGCCGCCGAAAACATCGAGACGATCGCTAGTCCCGCCTTAAGACTTTCGAATCTTGACAACTAACGATCAAACAGGCTGTGCGATATACTAGCCTACTCGTCGAGCATCATCGGGCTAAGGATTCCATCGCTTTTCTGAAAACCCACCTGAAAATTATAGTCTGCGTGGCCACGTGAGATTTGACGATTGTTTGACCTTTATGCGAAGGACGAAGCAGTGCAGGTCAAAGAGGAGCAGGAGAATAGGCAGGTAGATAAGGACAAGGATGTTGAGGCAAGAAAAGGGAAGGTGCGCGCGCAGCCAGCGAGGCGCTTTCATGCGGTTCGCCATTCATTAGAAATTGGGCCAAGCGTTTTAAAGTTCATTGAAAGGGACTCGGTGCGCCAGCTGAAAGTCTTGAGCTCGCGAATTAAGCAGACCTTCCTCGCCCCCCTCGACACTCTCGCCTCTCATCTGTCGAGTGAGCACGTGTGCGCGTGCACATGTATAAACTGTGTCTGTGTGATGTCACCGTGACCACTTTTTAAAATCCGCCAAAATCAACGACGCGAACCAGTGCATTTGCATTTGACCTAGAGATGCAACATTAGCAACTTACAATGCCCCACCCCCAGCAACGAGAGTCTCTCGGAACGAGGCTGGGTGACTGGGGGAGGAGGAGGGGGGGGGTAATGGCTTCTTAAGGTTTTTTGGGATTCAAAGATGTCAAAGGGAACCGCGTACATCCCCATCTTGTGGCTCCTAGGTTCATTTTAACGATGGACATGCAGACACGTAATTACGAGGCGTACATAAACACGTAATTAAGGGGCGTCGGGGTGCTGGGAATACTGGTGATGGAAGTGACGCCAGGCGCCGTTTGACTTTTAACTAAGTTAATTTGACGGAGAACAGTAATGAGTAATGACGACAGTAGTACTTACCTAACTGACTGTAGCCGTGGTAGGGTAAGGAGAGGGGAAGAGGGAAAAGAGGCGTCGTTAAGCGGTGGCGACGCTGTCATGGAAGGATGCGCCGTCTTGAACTAGAGCAAGAGGGAAGGGGGGGAGCTCGGCGAGCGTCCCGACGTTCCTCACATAAATCTTAGGAAAAACACGCGTCGCGAAATTGCCACGAGTCGTAACGTCGCTTCCTTAAGAAATATGTGAGGCGTCTTTATGCAAGAGAAAATTCTACTATGCTCCCCTCCTTCCTTCGTGATACCCGCGTATTACGGGGAATATGCCGCCCCGGAGGCGTCGGCTGCACTTTTCTGCACCGGTGCACTCGCGTGGCGTACCAACTGCAGCCGCCAAATTCATCGAATCCAATTCGCTCCTCTCGTCGTCTACCTCAAAATTTGTCTCTAATGTCCTAATTAAATGATGGAACTCGAGCCCGAATTCCGCTTGCAGCTTTCGAGTCTCAGGCTCATCAGGCTCTTCAGCACCGCGACGTCCGCAAACTCTCGAGCTGCAACCATTATAGTTCCGTTGCACTCGAACGAACGTTTCCAGATTTCTACTGTCTTTGAGCTTTTGAATACCTTTAGAAGAGAGATACGTGCGGAAAACTTTCGGTTGAATGGTCAGGCTCCGAAGCTGCATTAGAAAACTTCCAATGGAGAGCAGAGAAGAGATAGAGAATAAGGAAAAAGCAGGAAAGACTCTTGTCGCGGACTTAGGCGATGGTAACTCGGCGCCGTTCAGAAGGTCTGAGATGTCTTTACTTAATTGAAGGAATGGATGGGCGGGGAGGGTAGGAGGAGCCGAAATAAGCTTCGTAAACGTCGTAAACCGATAGAGCAGGTGTGGTAAATCCTCCTATTTCGCTCGACTCTCCTAGGAGTCGACATCGACTTCAGTTTCGAGCCTGTAAACCGCATTGTGTCTTGTCCCGTCTCGTCCTCCACTTCGCCTCCTCCTCCTTCTCCTCCTACGACCTCCCGAAGGTCAATACCATAAAATACATTACGTTCGTAATGCGTCCTCGTCCCGACCTTCATCCCCGGCATCATTTTCACTCCAGCATCGATTCTACATCCTCCTCGGCAATTCCTTCGAAATTCCATTGCATCTTCGCTGATCCAATAGAATCTTCCCAAGGGCAGTCTCTATGCTCTCTCTATCAGTTCACGCGCTATAGTTATTCAAGGCGTGTTGGTTGGCTAATGCCTAGGCCACTGGGCCACCAGGCTACTTGGCTATTTAACACGGTGCCCGGCTGCCCGACTGCCTGCCCGGAGGCAGCCTGCAGCTGCATTGCAGTGTGCCCGCTATCGCGAAAGCGCAATTCCTTGCGAGCTTCTCGCCGGGCATCGCCTTCGGCAGTGTTGCCAAGAGGAAGGGCAATCTGCGCCACCAAACGAGCAAGAAACACGAGCGAACCAGTCGACCGATTCTATTCTATCGTCCTTCGTCTTTTGAAACATAGTCGAGTAGGCGCCATCCTCCTCTGGCATCTGCCGTTGGCTACCCTGGTACCAGCGATAAGTCACGATCGGATTCACCATTTTCTTTATCTCGAATCTACAGATAAGAGATCCAGCGCAGCTACTTTAGTTTGAACTAATCATTGGTCGGAGCTGCTTTCATGGTTAACCCGACACCAAAACACGTCGTTAATATCGTAATGGGGTGGCCTTATATTGTCGACACCCTTGCTTGCCTAGGATTGACCTATGCAGATCGATGACTCTTAAGGATCGATTACATTTGAACAATCCATTCTATTCGATAGCAGGAGACCTAAATTCCTTGATCGATCGACCTGATTCAATCTATTTGGAATTCGACTCGCTCTTCTCAATTTGATATTCTCTTTTACCATCCTCTAATTGGACATCGAATCGATGATTTACCGAGGAGCTACAGCTATTCCAAATACGTACTCGAGCGTCGTCAAGATCTCAAGTAGGCAGATGCCGATTTCATCGACTCGAGGCTCACCCTACACTCTATATTCGGATGCGACGGCAATTAAGAGAGAATTTCTACTCTCTCACCTCTCGCTGGTCCATCGATTTTATTTGAAATAAAAAAAAAGATGGACACTCGGACAGACAGTTGGACGGTTCAAAGGGTCACAAGAGCGAATTTCTTTGCGGAAATTAGAAAGATTTCGACAGATGCACTTGCAATTGCAATGCGAACAAAGCCCTTTCGGTGGACGCTGCAGTTTGGACCAGTCTCGACAATTGCACCAAGCATTATGCATAATGCACTTGTCCCAGCTAATAGCTCGACGTCCGATGCAATTAAGCCTTACGTTAGCAATTCCCTGTTGACTGTAGCAACGTGGAAGGTCTTCTTAATTCACCTTTTGTTTATTTTCGAATTAGAGAGAGAGAGAGCTAATCTGTAAGCGGTTGATTGCACGAGCAATGGCGAGTAAAATGGCGAAACAAGTCGTCGTGTTTATTTATCGTACTAGTTGGCAGTGCGATGGGCGTTTTTGTACAGCCTCTTCCATCCGAGAGAGACACTCGGACAAGCAACGGGCGACGGTTCGTGGAATGTTGCGGTTCGTTCGAAGCGACGGAACGTCTAATACCACGTGCAACAGTCTCCTTCCCACATACATATTTTTTACAAGGGATCAGTTATGTGCCATCGTCTTCCACAAGAAGTTTAGCTTACAGAAAATACAAAGTAATTGATATCGATATTGACGATATTCAAAGTTGAGCAATAGTAAAAGAGCCACTTATAATGGCTAGGTAAAAATTTAATGAGACGGTCAGTAAAATCCAACTCGTAAGAGATGCATCGCATCGATAAAGGGAAGAAGGTAAATACGTAAGATCGATGAGACAAAACGCTGGGACGACTTTTTACATATCCATACGTGCCTTATGACCGCTAGAGATAGAAAGGACATATATGTAATCCCAGTATGTTCCACGTCTAACGTATTCGCCTGCGAGAGAAGGTCCATGTCCTACGTCTTACGTGTATGTTCCCCGTTCTACGTACGTGGGATTCCTATTTGTCTGAAACTCCCTAGGGGGAAATCCACCAAACTCCGGCAATATACTTTGACTGTGAGGCCGTTTGGGGACACGACGCCACGGCGTCAGGGCGTCGGGGCGTCGGTGCTCC
Organism: Trachelus tabidus; assembly: GCA_030142655.1. Taxonomy (NCBI): domain Eukaryota; kingdom Metazoa; phylum Arthropoda; class Insecta; order Hymenoptera; family Cephidae; genus Trachelus; species Trachelus tabidus. Next base: position 127,766 of record JARQTI010000563.1, on the reverse strand, counting down.
CACTCCACTGGCGAGGAGCGGCGGCTCGCTAGGTCAGAGGAAATTCTAGTACTTTGACCTCCCTACCGAACCTTAGGATTCCTTCGCGATTTCTCCTGAAAAAGCTCTGCTTTTCACGTCTGGTCGGGTTTTCAAGCGAGCGATAATAGTCGCTGTTCATTCTTAGGCGACATTCGGCCCCTTTTCTCATTCCCATTTTCACTCCTAGTTCCATTCTTCTCTTTATTCTTGTTCCCATTGCCCGTTTCCACGTTTCAGTTGTCGTTGACATTCGCGTACTTTGAAAACCCTCCTTAGGGGTCGTCTTACGTATCTGTCCTGCAAATGCAATTCCGTTCGTAACATCTTTGAACATTGTATCATGGAATTTTCAGATGGTCGCAAGCCTGTGCATTTTAAATCGATCAAACGGAGTTCCTTCGATTAATCATTTACGGAGGTCCAGTTCACGTACGATTATCGGCTTATCGGGTAGCCTTGACCTTAGCCCCTGCGAGGGCCAAGGCTTCCAGGCTGCTACCGGAAATAGAGCATGCACTGTAGAATGCACGCGAATGCATCCCGTCGACCCTCTCGCCATTGTATCAAGTCTAACCTATCGCGAGGTCAACTGCAGCTGCAGCTGCAGCTCCTGCCAGTTTTACTGCTGCTCCCACTGTGCCACTAGTCCTGCGCCAGTCGTTCGAGTCACCATTACTGCACCTTACCGCTTGCTGTCTTTCTCCTAGTCTACCTATCTACCTACCTAACCTAGATAACCTACCTGCACACCTCGTTACACCCTCTACATCACTTCCTCACCTAGCCTCCAGTCACGAGCACCATTCATAGGAGAATGCACAAGGTACGAAGTTCGTGTTACCCGTCGATTCTTACGTAACCCTCTACGCCGACTATGAGGGAAGTTTATCTTCTATCTACCCTTTACCTTCTGCCTACGACCTCCCATTGTTGCTCGTCGCTTCACGACTCTATTTTAACTAGGAAGCAGCTACTACGAGCTCATCCTTCTGGGACGGTCGAATAGGGTCAACGAATTCATCCGCACCTTGACGATCAAATAAGGATAATTATAATTATGCCATCCAAGCTGACAGAGTATAGTGTGGGAGTTGAGAGTCCGGTGCACTGTGTCCAGGTTGACCTTTACCCAGGGTGCACCAAGGGGAACCAATCTCGCTAGCCCACGGTGCTACGGGCACTCTCTTCGTATCGATCTCATTTCCATTACGAAAGGTCAAGTTTATTCACCGGAAAAACTAGGCCACACTTTTTAACTTTTGTCCAGCAGCTGTGCTGCGCCATTTCCGGGTTCGTCGGTGTACCGGTCCGTACCGGGCGTCCCTGCCAGGATCGATCCTGGCGAGGACTGCAGACTCGAATGCTTGCCCAAGGGAGATATAGACACCCCCACCCACGTACACACGCGCACACGCACACACTCGCGCACAGAGATAGATAGACTAACGGAAAGCAGTGAGTAGGAGGATGGCAGTGGGGGGAGAGAGAGGGAGAGAGTGTGCGAAAGGATCGCGGGGATCGTCCGTTGATCGCCAGGGTTGTCGATGTGGTGCTGGTTCTGTCATTTTCTACCGAGTATTGGTAAATCTAGCCTTAGTCTAAGGGATCCTTAGGGAGATCCCATCCGTCTATTCCTTTAGAACTCCCGGACGAGGAAATAGCTCCAGGAGACGTTTGCGAAGCGAAAAGGTCGCGGTTACGGAAAGTATAGGAGCTGCCCTTGGTAAGGACACAGTGGCTGGTAATTTAGTTTGCATTATGGCGAGCATCGATCAACGTGTAGGGTATCCTTCCCTCTTTTCCCCTTCTCCTTCTATCCTCTCTTTCTCCTTTCTCTCATTCAATCCGTACGTTTCTTCCCTTCCTCCTGAATTCTCCCTCGTCTTCCGTTCCTCGATGGCGGCGACACTGTCTTCTCTATACCACCGCGCCCCACCACCCCCTCAACCTCTTTCTCTTCTTCTTCGTCTTTCTTCGTACCTCGCTTGGTTCTTGTCCTCCTCCCGTGAGTCGTCGAAGCTACAAAAATGATATTACGCCAACTCGCGAGACACAGCAACTCGTCAAAGAATCTCCAGGCTCTTTACCAATTTTTCCGGATTTAGCAGCTTTTCCAAGCTTTAACGTCGCCTGTCGCGACTAAACAGCGTCCAGGGCGTCGCAACGCTCTCTGCGCAAAGAGGTACGCGACGAGTAAACAACTACCTTGTTATATTCATAAGACGATTACAGTGCTCATCGAAGTCTTTTTCTTTACCTTGACTTTTCGATTTCTCTTTTCCAATCCGGGCGAGCCAAGCTTGCATTTATTCTCTTAGGAATTTCCTATCTTTCGCAATTCCGCAAGTAAAAATATCTTTCTGTGAAAGAACGAGGAAAGCTAATCCTCTCGGTGGAATCAGTGGCGATCGTGCAGATCCAAGCGAGACAAGACCAAAGTTCATGTAGAAGGTCTATGGGCGTCGAGGGGCGTCGAGGGGCGTCGAGGGCGGAAGTAGAAACTCTTCCGTGATCTCGGCCGGGACGCTTAACCCTCTTAATCCTAGAGAGAGATAGAGAGAGCCGCCTGCTCAGTGTCGCCCGGAGAAGGTCGTGCAGTAATTATAATAAATGCAAAGACTGTCGACGAAAAGAAACACAGGATAACGTTAATCATTGAGGATAATTGCGAGGAGATCGAATCAGCTGCTGCACCGTGGGGACATTTTATAGGTATTTGTTTGGTTGGTTGCCCGCTGCTCCGATTGACTATCTTCCACAAATTAAACGAATTAGGAAACAGTTAAAAGAATTATTTAAGTAGATTCCTGTAGAGTCAGTCGGAAGAGAAGCCATTATTTTTTTATGGACTTTCCGTACTATTGCCAATCTGTGGCCCAGATACTCGTAATTCTAGAGCTGTGTACGAGGCCGTACAGGCCCTTATATTGATATCGGGTGTGCATGCGTGTCTGTGCATTTGCGTTCTAATTTGGACGCAAATGCTCGCGGCACGTGTAATCACGTTTGACTGCACCTTGCCTCGTGTGTTCACGCATGCACGCGTGTTTCCAGATACACAGCATGCTGTGCCAATTCCCTGTAGCAATTCCAGAGACGATAATCTCCGTTGAAGAGAGCAGAGAGGGGAGAGAGAGAGAGAGAGAGAGAGAGAGAGAGAGAGAGAGAGAGAGAGAGAGAGAGAGAGAGAGAGAGAGAGAGACAGCGCGCTGCTTTGGGCAAGGGATGCTGTGGCGTCGATCTAAAATAGACTCATACGACGCACGTAGCGAAAAATGTGCTCTTTATGAAAAATCGAGAATACATTTTTCTAGCTACTGTACAGGAAACCATTCGTTAGTGTCGTCGATGACAATGGCGCCTGCTCGTACAGCCACTCCTGGACCAGGATTCTCTTCTGAAAAAACGAATATCCATTTATACAGATAAATGTGGATTTATTTCGATTGAACTGTTCTCCCACGCTCTAATGCGTCGTTCTGACACAATGACTGTAGTTGTCGGTGACAGATTTCATTAAATCACGAACGCACCTGAAATGACTTCTCGTGAGAGACAGACCGCGAGATGATATTCGGTAAAGATCAAAGTTTGATCTGAAATAATGACCAGAAATTAGAAGAAAAATATCGTCTAAACCGGGAACTTAAAATAGGAGATAAAGGGGAAACTTTTTTAAAATGGAGGATTCTGGAAGAGAATTGGCTACGAACGCACTAGGCGTGACCTGTGGCGAGGTCACTGACCTCGTTAAGACATAATAAAGTCCTGGGGCATAAAAAACGAGCCGCGGAGATTGCTCATGCCCTCGGCAGTGCTCCTAATCAAAGGTTTTTCCAGAGCTCCAGCTACGGCGGTATGCAACCTCGTTTGGGCTTAGAACGTCACAAAGGAAAATCGAAAAAAAAGACATCATAATTAAAGGCTCATTTTAGGCGAATTCGATTCCTTATCATTGAATTTAATAATCTTCACATTTAAAAAAAAACTTGTGGTGCTGCTGGCTCGATATCGAATTGGCACCGTCACAATCCTACATACTAAACAAATTATAAAGATCCTGGAAATACGTTAGGCAGTAGTTGCAGCCTCCAAAGATAGATGCATATTGTTTCGTTTGGATGAACTCTTCCACAGAGATCCCAGTCCGCCATAGGTAGGTCACCGTACACAGTACATACTCTATTTGATAAACCACAACATTTTGTTTCCCATAAATGAACAAAGTTACTCACGAAATTAATGCTATTAACGTATCTCAGTGTCGAATTTAATGTTCCACGTCGCGAGGGCGCGGGCCCCCTCTCCCACCCCGCCCCCCTTTCGAAAATGCAGCCTGAGGGACTCGAGGGTCCTTCCTGTTGAAACAGTGAATAATTAGTGCTGCAAACTGCAGAAATTGTCTAGCACGGATTCGAAGCTAACTATTACTAAATCACAGAAATTTGTATCGAATCCCTTATTTAGAATATAAAAATTGAACTTAAGAATCATCATCAGCCTTGCAGTCTAATATTTTTCATTTTACCCGACATAAAGTCAATTCTAAAATTCTGCTCCGAAACGTTAGTAATAATTCTGGTTTATGTCTCTAGGATCGCCCCTCGATATTCCAGGAGCTGACCTCCCACTGTCCCTCTATAATTACAGGGCAAACGTCTCTCCGAAATTCCAACTGTGCGGAACCTGTGGGAATCGATCGATCTCCCCCACCCTTGACCTCGTTCCATTCCTCTTTTATTTGTCTCCTTTTCATATATCTATACGAATCCTTTAACTGAGCTCCTACATTCATACATGCATATCATGCCCGATCCTTTTATCCCAGCCGCCCCGTCAGCACATTCCGTATAAATGCTTCCTAAGAGAGTTTGGAACTCCTAATTCAGAACCTGACACATTATTCTTTTGTTTTGCTTCAGAATTGTCACAGTAAACTTCACAGTTTATTTACGCCGCCATTACGATTATATTTCAAGGTTCGATACATTCGACAGGGTGCAGACAAGAGTGTCTACGGTATCGGTCGGCTAATGGGGTGCGGATTCAGATTGAGGGGGAAAATAGGGGCCCGAATGGCTTCTGAAATCTCACAGACTTATAATCTCTATTAAACAGTGGGACAACGTGAATGTGTAGAGTGAACTGGAAATTCTAGACCGTCCTCTGTGTTTGGGCCTTACAGGCCATAGAGGCCATAGAGGCCATAGAGGCCATAGAGGCCATAGAGGCCATAAAGGCTACACACGGAACGTATATAGAACGTCAAGTGTAAACGTGGAACGCTGAGTAACCTCGCGCAACCAGTCACTCCCAGTTATCTTGCTTTCCCATGTAACCAACTGGCCATTCTATCCTGTCTGCTCGTCTGCACCAGCTGCGCTGCAGAATTCCGATAGCACGTACGGCTTCCAGGAGCAGTTATGTTAGGTTAGTTTAGATTAGGTTACTCGAACCGTACAATATACAGATTCATGAGAACAATTTAAACTATTGAAAACGTACAGATTTACGCTATGCTAAACTGTGACTTTAATCAATCATTGAGCTTCAATATCAATTATTTTTTATATCTACGAGGACATTGTACACGTAACTTTAAAATTTGCATAATGTTCCAAGAGAAATTGCCTGTGTTTTTTAAGGGATGGGAGTGACGTCAGAGATTTTACGATGGGGTTGTTGCTAGTTCTTGTTAGGGATTCTGTGTTAACCTCGAAATTCTGAAGTATGCGTAAACGTAGAGCACCAGGGGGTATTGAGACGCGAAAAAGGAATTCAGTAGGGTGGAGGAGGGCCAAGTAGATGGTGGTTGTAAAGGATAAGGGAGGTAACCCACCCTTCCTGAGTCTTGGTATTCAAGGGAGGCGGGGTAGCGAATGCATACAAAAACGATAGGGGAATTGAATAAGGGGTGCGAGTTTTCCGTGAAAAAAAATATGACTCATTTTTTTAAACGAATAAATGTTTATTACGCAGGACAGCAGAAGAATTCAAAGGTGAATCGTTATGAATTAACGTTGCCTTTTTGTTTAATGCATCGAAATTCTGGATCGATCTAGGTCAATTCTCTCCCTTGACAGTACGGGAAAAAAGTAGTTTATTCCCTTTTGAATCTTCTTTATGGGAGCTTTGTCTTCCCATCGCATCGATTCCTTTAGACTTCACTGTTTTAACTGTCTTCGACTTTCTTTGAAAAAAAAACCAAATCTACCAGTTTCCATGCCAGCCACTCGAATCGTTGCTGCCTATGTTTGCTTTGCGATAATGGCTTATTCACCTGTTCGCCAGTTTCCCATCTGAAAGCGTTCTGTCTCCATACTATGCATTATACTCGACAGATGCATCGCTGCATCTGGTGACCCGCGCAAGAGGTCACTGAGCATCGTACGATTTTCAACGTGATTCAAAAAACGATAGAAACCCGTCGCACATGAGAGCCCTCTCCACCAGTTCGATCATTTCTTCAGAAACCGGCAGCCAATAGAGTCGAGATCCAAGAGATGATGAGGATGCTGGGACATGGTTCTTTATTCTCGTTTATTCTAAATGACGCAACCTTACTTGTTGCCCTGAAAAGTCAACGGGGTAGAATGGGGACACGTGCACCGGGGGTACTTTATCGTCAGTCGCCAGGTCGGCATAGGTTTGTCGCTCGAGCGCGCTCAAAAAGTCGACCTTGCCGTCATAATTACTCCAGTCATTTTTCAAACTCAGCCTAACGAGTGGAGATCTATCGGTGGCTCTTTGGATATCTATCAGCCCTCGGGATGATCTCTGGAGCACAGAATCCGGAGGGAACGCTGTTTGACATGGCTCGGGAGGAATCGCATGCGCCAGGCATAAACACGTACTGATCGGTAGATCAGGGTGGAGCAGGACGAGGTTCCTGGAGCAGCGACTGTCACCGGATCGAATTCTCTACCTCGTTACTGACCGACCTGATTCGGTTTAACTGGAGGTCCAAGAGCATCAGCTTTAGGAACCCCCAGCTAGTTCAGTGGGGGAGTGAATCATCCTTGAGAGACGTTTACCTTGACTGGGAGCGATTGCGGTCAAGACGCAACTCACCTCGTACAGATATCTCGAAGATCCTTGATCGTCGGAGCACTTCCTTCGCACTGGGAGGCCACTTCGGGTTTAAAAGGATTGACGTTCGGTTTTATAGATTTATACAGGTGTAAGTCTAAGGGTTGGCAAATGGCTGGAAAAGGACCTACTGGTCCGTATTATTTGAAAGGAAGGGTTTTTAAGGGCCTCAATTTCTTCTTCCTCTAAAACTCTCACGGTTCGCCGATGACGAATGTCCAGATGGCACGAAAATTCAACTTGCACCACGAGCACCTGGTAAACCTGGACGGAATTCAACTTCCACTTCCATTTGCAGGTCCACTTCTATTTCTATTTCGGTATAAGCTCATCATAAATTTAGTCGAGCGGGCCTCGCAGTGGTTGTTTTATGCTCTCTGGGCAGGGACCTGGCTGGGTAATTCTGCAATGCGGTTGAAACGGCCTATACCTACCACCCTCCCTCCCTCCCAGCCGCTTCACTCTCCACTGTCCCTCCTCCTCCTCCTTCTCCTCCTCACACGTCCCTCCTGACCTTTCTCTACGTATGCTTCCCGCTCTACGTTCCCCAGGAAGGTAGCGTAGCGCAGCGCAGCTAGGTAATTCAGTGCGGTAAACTTGAGCAGACGGCATACAATATGTAGATGTGAACGGGCCGCGTCCACCTGCAACCCCCACCCCACGCGCAAGCTACCCCTAGCGATGCTAGTAACAGCGTCAGCACTGCCGGTCCTGTTACTGGTACACGTAATCGCGGCACTACCCTCTGCCTTTCGTTATCGCTCCTGCAGCCTGCACTTTCTCGACAGTAGATGACCTCCTGCCTCTCGTGACGCCGAGGACACTCGCGTTATCGTTGAACTACTCCCTCCCCCTTCGGGCCACTAACATAACCTCCAAACACTTACGTTGCATCGTCGGTACTCGGCGTACCAAAAGAAAAAGTTTTCTGCCGGATCCGGCTACTCGATTTTCAAGGTTCTCTTTAGTTTATCCATTTCCACCGCTTTCTGCTCTTTCGTCCCTTTCATCCACTTCATCCATTTCCTATGGCAACCGCGAGCCGCTTTGTCTTCGGTTGGGAATGATCTCTGATCTGTACACTCTGTGTATAAATTTTCCTCTCTATTCAACCTTGACCCCCCCTCCTCCCTCTTTCAAGCGCACTACCCCCCTTGGTTTCCATATTTTTTTAACCCTCTGCTTCTCTGACCACCCCATGACTCTGCTTCTACGTATGACAGAAAAGTGGTGGCAACGAGTCGTCTTGCGTTCTTGGGAAGTCATAAAGTCGACGCGCCACGTACATGCTCTTTCACCCAAAGAGTTTCGACGTCGAAGAACCTCGAGACACCAAAGTAAATGAAATTTATGAAGGAGATTTCTCTAGGGAGGGAAGCATAAAAAATAGTAGATCATCGTGGAAGATTGATTCACTCGGCAGAGTCAAGTGTCCGAGAGTCCCATTGTTATCCGGATTGGTCCATCCACGATACAGCATCCACGTGACGGCGAGATCCGAACTTGCTGTAAAAGGGGATGATTCTCTGTGAAACAACAGGGATGCCCATCGCCGCTAGAAGGTTAAATATATTTTCCAGGGGTCTCTGATGTAATCTCGTGCAATTATTCACAGTGGCTCGGAACATAAAACGACCTCGTACCCAGCATCCGCGGGCAACTTTTCATCCCTTTAGAGAGGGGATGAGAGAGAGAGAGAGAGAGAGAGAGAGAGAGAGAGAGAGAGAGAGAGAGAGAGAGAGAGAGAGCCATCATGGAGGTAATGAACGAAAAAACAATATGACGCCGAGTGGACTGGACCCGAAAAATAACCGAGTATTTCGTGGACGCTGCGCATATGGGTATTCGTATTTGGAAGGGTTGTCGATGATTTTCGATGACAGGCAGAAATAACGATCGCCACTCCTTGGTTTATTCACCTCGAATCGGTGACAGTCAACGAGAGAACCGAGATCCATAAAATATGAGTGGTTCCGCGCGACACGTGAGTTAGAGGCTCTTTTGACGCTAAGGGTTGGGAGGTTGTCGTCGTCGCCGTCGTCGTCGCTGTCGTCGCTGCTGCCATTCCTTTTAGACTCTCTTATACTACCCACCTATCGCGCGACGATACTCTCTCATTAAAATTCATAAGGCGTCATTCTGCCATTCCCATTTTGGCGGCTGCGCCGAATCAGTCCTAGTAGGTATTATATATTTATAGGTTGCCCCCTCTGAGCACACTTAAATCCATCTATATCCCATCATCATCGGAATTCCCTTCTTGTTCCCGCGCAGATGATGGACGCACTTCCTGTCGCTGGTCTGGCATCGTCTGCATCCGATCGGTCCAATCGTCCCGATCAAGCCTGATTCTCGTGTGTGTGTGTGTGTGTGGGGGGGGGGGGGGTTCCTGCGGGCTGCGGTTTGTGCCTCGTGGCTCGTGTCCCTGACGACCAAACTCACAGCCTCAATACCCTTGTGATCCTGGTAGTAGGATTACGGCAAGTCGATTTGTCAATTCAGTGGTATAAGATTGACTGAATCGCCCACTGGTCCATCCTGAGCGTGCTCCCCAATCCCTTCAATACCTAATCTTAAAATTCCACGAGTTTCCAGGCTTCAGCGGTCTTCCGTGTTATCGCCTTCGCCCGTTCTCCCTCCACCTCTGGCTGCAAGCACGTCTATGCATACACGCGTGCGATCAGCCCTGTCACGGTAGCGACGAGTCTGTCAGGGTTCGCAGCCTCCGAGCCTGAAACTTCATCTTGTCTTCAGAGGGATCGAGGCTGCCGGAGGCAAAACTTAAGTGTTCCTGTAAATTATCTTTTCTCCCGAGGAGGAAGAAAGAGAGGCAAAAGAAGTATGGAGGAGATGCTCAAACTGCTTGAATGATATAGTTAGGAATTCTTTAGTAAATTCCTCTGGTCCAGAACCGTGCTGAATTCTGCCTAGAATGTAATCTGTATAACGAGATACGGAGAATATGCAGACAGATCAGGGGAGAAAAGTGGTTCATCCCTTAATAGTAATACTGATAGAATGTGGGTTGCGAATGAAAACGGGCAGCAGAGATACGCTCCCAACCCTCGGTAAGTGAAATAAGGAAATTACAGTATTCTTGTATCACTAGTACTCACCTTACACACAAGGATTCCTCGATAAAGCTCATTCGAACGTTCAAGGGCGTCGCGACGCTTCAGGACCCCGAAATCTTGGAAAATTGAATAAAATCTGATTTATGCCAAGAACCTAATGAATATCCACGCTCTCCCACGAATCCTCGCGTCTCTTCTCAACCTCTCATTTCCTCATCTCAATTCCATCTTTTAACTCTGACGTCACCCGCTTCCCGTTCTTCCTTATATTGTTTTTCCTCTCCCGTCGCCCCTCTTGTCATTTGAACCAGCGCAGATACGCTGAGTGCAAATCGCTGTATTTTATCTACCGTTAACTCAAATAATTCCCAATGCCGAGGCGTCGCCTTGACTTTCCACAGACGCCGAGCGTCCGTCGGTACACGCGTCCCGACGTCTTGACAGCCTGACGTCCATGGAAATTACGAACCACTACCCTAGGAAGGTCCCAGTATAGTCACGTGAAAGCGGAATCGAAAAATTAAAAATTTCCTATCATAGAATACCTATAGTTGTAACAGCCGCGTGAACATCCTCTACGCGCAACGAGCCTCGAATTAGTCTAATTAACTCGCGATTAATTGCGATTCGGTGCTCCGATAATAATATTACGTCACGTGGAAAACAATGATTCGACTTGGTCGCTCTTCCCATGCATAGCAACCTGCAGTTACAAACGTGACAACAATGTAAAGTATCCTAATAAACGCATAGCGATTCAGGCATTTCAACGTAATATATCAATATATAATATATAGTAATAAAGAAAAGATAAAAGAGAAAATAATATTAATATTAATGTCGTCTGTTCGCAGGGACGCCTGTCACGATGCGTGGACGCAGCTCAGACATTCGCCCATGTTCGGCTGCATATGTCCGAACAATCACATGAAGAAACGGTGCGACCGTATATTCTCAATGGTCAATCAGAATCCGTGCATCGGTAAGTATTAAAGGGAGGACGCTACGACGCTACGGTTCAAACTTTGACGGCCGCCATATTCGCTCAGTCGTAGAGAGAGAGAGTGAGACAGGTTATAGGGAAGAATGACTCGAGTAGAACTTTTGATATGCAACTGTCGGTGTTGTGTGAAAGTTTTAATTATTTTCATTAAAAAACAATCTCTATAAATAAATACAAGTGATCATTTTGAATTACGTGTGATCACGCTGTATTGCGCAGTATTTTTCTTTCGATGTTGTCATCCGATGCTACGTCATTTCTGGAAAAGTTTAAGCGATCGATAGACGTCGTCATGGAACTCTTCGTCTCGTAGTGCCTCCTCTGTAGGTATAAAGTTTGATCTTTCGATTTTTCTTGATACGACGTCACATTGCTCAGACATCCGATTCGCCTCTGATCTTAGCACTGCGGAACCAGGATCAATGACTTTCTGATCTCGCGAATGCTTATCCAGGAATAACAAAGCTTCTGCTCGTATCTCGTATTTAATATATATTGGTACTACCGATAAGTTGAATGGCGGAAATAGGACTGTGCAGTTGAAGTCTGTGTGTACGTAACGTGCGGGAGCACACGAGTATACCTTAATATCCTAAGGACACCTATGTATACATATAGATACTAAGGATGTATTAAGAACACGTGTTCACGGGTATATCTATATGTTTACGGAAGCTTTAAGTCATTCCTATGCATGACTCGAGTCTTTGGTGATAGTTGCTAATTCGATAAATTATTTCTAAACAATTGAATAATTCAAGAACGCGATCACTCAACAATTTGATCCTATAAAATTTCGATCTGTGACAGTACATATCAGATAACAATTAAAAGAATTTAAATATCCTTTCGAAGAATCGAAAATGAGAATATTAAAGATGTCAAAGTAGTGAGCGAATTAGATCGAGCTGAGGTTCAAGTGCGTCTGTGGTAAGTTTCCACTGTGCTGCGCGAGGTCTATTTGGTCCATTCGGAATCGCCAGAGGAAGGAAACGTAAAAGGGACAGGATAGGTAGAGAAAGTGAAAATTTTTTGCATCTGCCGAATGGGGACGTCGCTTGTGTATAATTCTTAATTTTTGTATCAGTGACGCAATACACAGCATGAATTTATATTTTGCAAATTTTTCACGAAGGCCCCTCTCTCGGAATACCTGCCAGTGAATTTCTGGTCTCGGCGATCACTTCTGGGAACTGTCTCCTTCTCTCGGGAGAGAAAGGGGCGCGCGCAACGCGATAACGCCGGCTCTGTCCCATCGATCATTCGTGGATTTATTTGACGCGCGTTAGTTCACCGAGTGTCCCCGGAAGAGCAACGAGCTATCTCCCTAACGCAGGGTGGCCAACCCAACCTAACCTCACCTGGCCTCTAACCGAAGAAGATTTGGCTCCACTTCTGGAGCGATCACCATCATCATCACCATCAGCACCATCCTCTGCCTATGAGATCCAGTCCTTCTAGCATCCTGATAACTATTCATATTTTCATAGAACCTCTGGACCAGCTCCGGCCGAATTCCTTGCTCAAATTTTAAATTAAAAAGATAAACCCTCCGTCGTCACTCAGCGTAACGCGACACGTCCACGAATTTCGCGAATCGCTAGAAAATTTGAGACAAGATCGAAGAATTCCTAATGAACGTTTCTCAGATATCCGATATGGCCAATGCATAGCTCAATGCAATATACCAATGCAATGCAATTTAATGCAATAGCTGATGTCTGCACGTGCACTCCATCTAGGGAAAGAAAAAAGAAGTTTGTTATAGGAGGAATTGCCGAACGCATGCATTTCTGTACGCATGCTGCATGTTTTCTACTTGTATCTGTCGCACCGATCACTGCGCAGGCATCTTTGGCCACTTTTCGTTGTTCCATTATTCCAGGATGTATTTTCGTGTCGATCTGTTCTGTCCGTATGAATGTCTATCCGGCCGTCCGTCTCTGTGTTCCCGTCGTAGTTAGATCAGTTGTGTCTCTACTTTACATACTTTCTTTCCACTTCCGTAATTCCTTCCGCAGCGAATCCACGCCTGTATTCGAATTTACTACTTACTACGTGCTATACACATTCGTATGTATATAATACATATATGTGTATATATATCACATACGTATACTATGTATATATGAAAGCAGAGTTCTGTCGCGTTATCACCGGATGTTGCCTTGCCAACAGATAAGCGATGCTTCCCGTGACTAATTGGCGCCGCTTTAAGCGACCGAAATGAAATTATGAAGAGGCGGCGGCCGATGAGAGGAGTTCAAAAGACAGTAATTTTTCCCACATCGAAATCGCGTCTTTATCTTTAGAGATGCAGCTTGAGGCGTAGTATCCTTCAGTGGGCCATTGACCTCGATAACCTGGTGCGCTTCCAGGGAGAATAGTATACAGACACGCGATATCTCGTAATACGAAATAATAACTTCCGACAGTATTTCTTCTAGTCGCTGCATTCGAATGCGTCTTAAAGAAATGGCAAAGAATGTTAAACGAACCGACGAGTCATCGGGAGCTGAACTTGCACGGACGGATGATAGGCGAACGCTTCTCTCGATTGAAATTTGCGAATCGCCGACGTCGAGAAAATTAGCCAAAACGACTGAGGGCAAAGAGAATTTTGGAAAAAGGATAGAACACAAAGTAGCAGAAAATAGGAGAAACAAATAGAGATTACGTTTGGGCAGCTGACATCAGTCAGAGTAACATCGGTGATGTGCGACGAGGAAAGAGCGTCTCGTTAGAATTGTTAGTTCCCGCGAAAACGGAAAGATGGCGGACAGAACTCTGCGTATCGACGTGTAGAAGATCAGGCGGAGGAATCGTGAGCGGGCACCGATCCAAAATGTCAATGAAATAAGAATAAATGAAAAAGCTGCTCCTCGCAAAATGTAACTTGAGATGCGAATCCGTGCACGTGAGTTCGAAATCGCACTGAGCCCCATCCCTCGCGTCTCTGTTTTTGTGTTTCAGACGTTCTACCCTCCATGTCAATAGATCTATCGGGGACCGACTCCGCCCTCTATCCGTTCGACCCCGAGCAGGAGAACTTTCCGGATTTCTGGTTGCCCCCGACCAGTATGTATCCCTATTTTCTGTTTCCCGCGACGACGAGTACGCGCACCTTCTCCGAACTCGAACGGTACCACCACCGGCACGAGGTTCCGGAACTCCCTAGCAGTCCCCGGAAGCCCATCCTCAAGGAACCCGAGCCCGGCGCCGACAGGGACGTCGTCATCCCCGTCCATCCGTATCCGGAGCTCGATCTTAATGTCGATTTTAACCTCGATCCACATCCTGAGCCGGATGGACGAGGAGGACGTAGGACGAATCTGCCCGGGTCCAGAGTCCATCAAGGGAGTAAAAGTGGGAGTGGAGATGCGGAAGGGACCGATAGGAATACCGTAGGAACCGTCGATGCCGAGCGGGGATCTTCTTCCGAGCATGATCGTGACTCCTCCGACACCAGCACTGACCTCCAGCACCCTAACAAAAGCGAGCATGACCTCTATCGGCACAAATTCAACTATCACTCGCACCGTCATCACCATGATAGTCACGACCATCAGCAGCACCACGATAGTCTTGCACCTCATCCTACCCCCACTGTAGCCGAAAGTAACCCCGCACCGGCACCTGACCAGCACCGCAAGAAATTCGCACCGAGACCCACCTACGAGCACCGCGCCGTCGTCGATCGCATGGACGACGATCTCGACGGCAACGAGTTGAAGATCGGCGGCTTACCGCTCGACCGACTCTTCGACCTTCGCGACGCCTTCGAAGGTTTCGTTGATCAAGGTGCGTACTCTGCGCTCCGTGTACCTGAGCGACCATACCTGATAAGACTGATAACCTCCATAACCCCCATCACCTAAAGTACCGGGGAAAAAGAAAAAGAAGCGAAAAGCACCTAAGGAAATTCTATAATTCAACCGTGGGAAAGTCCAGATCTGAGACTCGTAGGAACCTACCTTACCTACTCTTTCCCGTGAAATTCACTGTGACCTCGTTGACTTTATTCTTTTTTTTTTAAATTTTTAAATAACCCATCGATCTCTTTACCTAAAAATGTCTTAGAGTTTTAGTTTAACCAAATTGAAACACGGAAGCAACCGTCGATAACGTTGGTATATTTAATTGTATCTTCATTTATTCTTATCGTCTTATTTTATCTATCACTGATTTTACAGTGAAGGTTATCGCGCATCCTGATAACTCAACGAGCCTCGAAGTCATCGAGTCTCAGTTGGAGAATCCGTTGATCGATGCCGATCATCAGGATCTTCGTGATCTCAAGCAAGTGCCGTCGGAAGGGATTTACCATCATCAATTTCATCATAGACGAAATCAGTCATCGGACGACGGGATACGTGAGTAAAATTTTCATACCTAATTTAACCTGAATAATTTCTTTGAATGGGTAAACGGCCGGTATCAGGACACATGCTACAGGATGCGATCATCCGAGTACGCAAGGACTGAGCGCAAGAGAGGAAGCTGTAACATGCGACGCCGAAGAGTAGGAAGGATTGGAGAATGTGAAGGGAGGCTGTGGAAGTAAGAAGTAACAGCGTCCCGACGCCGAGCAATATCTGCTCGTGGGGGTCGAAGAGATTTATCACAGCGAAAGTTTAATTTAATTTCGACTGCGGACCATCTCATTTCCTGCGCGCTCCTTATCTGTATCCGCATATTATTTCTCGGCGCGTCGGATTTCAAACTTTAATTCAGACTCGTAGAGCTTCTCTCTCTTTTTCCTTGTCTTTCGTACCAACTCTAAAAGTGTTCGATAAAAGTTATTTACGCCAATTTTCAGTAACCGATCATACTTTGGAAACTCGCGACATACAAAGCTATACCTGAGCACCGGATTAAAGGATAAGCAACGCTAATTATTGCCCGTCCTGATTCAATCCTATCGAATCCCAGTGGGTTACGGTTAACTCCGATAGCAGGACTGAAACGATGGATACACAGGAATCAGAGAATCAGTATTATAGGACAGCCAGTGCACCCGCATCCCTTTTACAAATCGAATTTCGCTCTCTCGAATTTTGGATTTAAAAATTTATTCAAAAGGTTGCCTTGCTCTCGGATATCTAACATCTCTTTGACATCCCTTTGCTTCCACTCGGAGTAAATCCCGTGCTCTTCTCCTGCTCTCTCTCTATCTCTATCCTTTTCTCCTTCCTGAGATACTTTCACCTCGATAAATCATTCCCAAAGTTTTCAAATTGACCTGTACGTCAACGTACCAGGACATTCGTCACGTTTGAGACTTCTCACATTGGTTCATTTTCACCAAATAGGGCCGCCTGCGACAAATTTTCCAATTTCTAGTACTTTAAACTATTTTTTATCCTAGTCCTTAATGTCTGTCATTTGGCTGACCTACCGGGGGATAGGTCCTCAGTTGTTTGCACACGTTCCAAAAGCTTGACGACGCTTTTCTAGAAACGCTAGTTGAAAGCACGATCTGCTAGAAAGTCAATTCGATTACTTCGAAAATCTACCACCATTAAGCTCTATCGATAAAATTCAGAGGGGAAAACAAAGTTAACCGTAAAAATATTGCTACAGTGCCAAAAGCATTGGTCGATCGTTATCCGGAAATTAAACAAACGAATGCGGCTAACCGCGCTTGTTCTATGAGAACAGAAATTATTCCGAGCCCGGGTTGGCTGGTTAAAGTCTATAACGTCACGTTCGTATGACAGCTGCCGATTAGGATAGTACAAAGACGTAGCTTTATGACTCAAATTATCACTGAATATACAGTTAACCCACATCTTCAAATTTCTTATAAACTTTTTGAGTTATTACCTGCTAAGTACGTGATTGTTCACGTTAGAATTATCGTTGGTCGATCAGACGCCTATTACTGAATTATAAACTCTTAAATAAGTCTCTCGCGTGCAGGCACGTAGAAAATCATTCTATTTCAAGGGGTGATTATTAAGGATTTAAATACGTTGATCAGCGAGAAAGAGAGAGAGAGATTGATGTCATAAGGAATTCTGTCAGAGTCATCCGTGCCTCGAGTGCAAAGTCTGGAAAAGATGTGCAAAGAGTGATCCAGCAGAAGAAGCACGAGCGATATCAGAGGCATCGGTCACCGGGACTGCTACCTCCCGGTGTAGGCTTTTTAGTGGGGCAGCCCTGATGTGCAGAGTAAAGCTGGAATAGTCGAAGTTACCTTAGACGCTCGTTTGTCTTAATAAAATGCGTCGAGGCCTTTGGATCCCGTCGAATCTCCCATCCTCATCCCCATCCACAGACTTATGGCCAGTCATCCCTTATAGCAGCCCTTTTTTGGGGGCTATCGGGTCGAGGCCATTTTTTATTCCAACAAGCAACCAAAGAGATTCATCCTGGTGCCTCTGGCTGCTATTAAAGAAAATTTTCGGCAGAAAGTACGTAGTACCAAGAATGAAAATGGTAAGGATCTTTGTTCAGGTCGATTCCCGTGGCAGGGATGGATGAAATAAGGGTGCACCACGGGGGTTGAGCGTGCCGAATAATCGAAAGAAGAAAGAGAGAAGAAATGTTTACAGTCGATGCCCAGTTAACTCTACCCTGTACCTAGTCTATCATTTGCAGGGTGGCTTCCTGGTAGCTCAGTGTTGTCCCAGGTAAAGCTGAGTCTCCTCACTCTCACTGGGATCTAGAGGCAAGCAGCACGACCAACTTCGTCTTCGGAATTGCTTGAGTGACAGGGGTTGTTTGCTTCTTTGCCTGGATTACTGTTTGTCCCTCTACCGGGTTGTTTGATTGGACACAATTACAAGTAACGTGTAACAGTGATAAGTGACAATTAGCCCAGTACAAATTTTAATGCGTGCGATAGATCAATATGAGATCCCGCTGAGATCAATATGAGACTCCGATGGATACCCAGACATTATCTACGAAAGTAATGTCAAAACGATCTGATATAGGGAATTTTCTTCGATAGATCCTGGTAGCTCGGCCGTTGCCTCATCTCCGGTTTCCGAGGGGGAGAAGTCTCTTCCGCCGTCGCCCGTTAAGCTCATCCTCTCAAGCACGTGTCATCACGCTTACACCTCGTGCAAGTAAGTTTCATGTGGGGACCTTGGAGTAGCCAGAAAGTTACTGCAATTCTCCATCGGCCTCTATTGACGTTCCGAGACCTACTGGTACCTAACCTAACCTAACCGAGTCTAGCCTGTCATTTCTTTTATTTTTTTTTTTCATTTTCCTTTTTCCACAGAAACGATCCTGACTGCAGGACGGAACTGCAACCCGTGCTGAGCCACTGCGATCTCGCAAGCTGCGCCAGGAACGAATGCATGGATGCACTTCAGCACTTTTACAAGATGGCCAGTCACAAACACTCCATGGAGATAGCCTTTTGTCTTTGCAAGTGAGTCCTTTTAAACTCGAGTGCACGCTCTCGTGTCGGACTGCCTTGACTCACGAGAATTTCATGGCAACGATGACATCCTGCTGTCCTTAAGTCGGACATTCTTTTTGACTTTACGCTTTTACTTTCTTCTTTCCTGAAGCTGTCAAAGACAGTGGCGCCTCGAGCGGCAGTTTCCAAAACCCATCGCTGATGGGTTCACCTCTAGCGAAGCTTTTAACTTCTAAGTATTATAGCTTTCCGCCCGCAAAACAATGCCTGCGCTTTCTTCTTATCGTTTCTGTCTTACGACTGGTTACTTTTTCCTTTGCCAAATTGGCAGCCCTGCTGCGGCTTCCATTCGAAAGACGCTTCAATTCCCGACTTGGTGAATAACAATTAAACGAGGACCGAGTTCCCTGGTACGAATGGAGTACTTATTTGTTTTAATACTCGACGAGTAGACGTGACTTTATGAGAAGTTTGAGAAAAATTCTAAATCCACCAGAATAGAATAGCAGAATAATAGAATATCGACAATGGAATACGTAGCTCCCCTCCCGTTTAACTCAAATCCGATGCAGCCTTTTCTTCTGGCTTTCTTGCTCGTTCAAATTACTCCGACATTACGGAAATCCGTGAAACGTTCTCTGGGAACCACAAACGACGTATCCCGATCTTTCTACCGAAAAATTATTCTGAATCACATGTAATATCCTTTTCTATTAAATCCATAGGAAATCTGATGGTAAACGGGACGAGTGCATAGTTGCGCAAGAGAAGATGCATCCAACGTGTGCTCAGCGTATCGAGGGTGCAGAGATGCCAGCGTGTCACAGCGTAGCAGAAGCTTGCAAGGAAGACAAAGTGTGCAAGTGAGTCTCGGATTTGAAATTTCGGCCAGGTATCAGAAATAGTAGTACATGGTAGTGGCAGCAGGTTAATGCAGCGAACCAAATAGAGAAACAGATATAGCTGCTCTCGCGAGTTATCCAAGATCTACCAACCTGCCGATTCCACCATGGAAAATCTGACTCTAAGATCCTAGCAGTGTAAGGTGGCAACGATTGACGTGAGAATCGTCCTGAAATGTCATTCAATTTTTTCAGAACGAAACTCGTATATTTCGAACGAAGCTGTGCGGTGGACAGTGTCACTAAAAAATGTGCAGGACCTCCTTTAGAGTGCAGGAAGGCCATGATCGGGATCTTGGGTACCGAGTTAAGGCTAAGCTGTGCTTGCAAGAGTGCCGACCTCACACAGATCTACGACTGTCTAGGCTGGCAGAGACTCCTGTGGGTGAATCCGTGTGTCGGTGAGTATTAACAATTTTTTTTTAACAACCCTGTACATTCGTACGTTTATGAAGAAATATATTGTAACGTAATAATAGATCGCCGGTTCAGGTTGCGAAGACTCGTCAGGTTGCATTTTTTATTAATTGAAACGAGATAGAAGGGAAGACGAGAACCTTTTCTTGTTTCGGAGGACTGCTTATCGGACACGAAGAAATTACGAGCGCGCGTTGTACTTGTCGGCGAATCGATGGCTGCCAGTCAAAATATTGCTTTGTTGCGAACGAACGAGATTTTGTGGATTGGAGATAAGATTTTGAGCGAGAAAGTCGAAGGTTGACAGGTTAAAATTTTTAGTGGATGCACAGAGAGACTTTCATGCTCGGAGGAAACACCATCATCACCCGAGGACTACGACGACCTCCGTCACGACGAGTAAAGTCCTGAGCACGTCCAGTGCGGCGGGAGGCGTCCCCGTGAACGACGTCCTCGAGGACAACCAAATACCTGAGCACACCAGAAGACCACAGACAGAACCGACCGAGTCTTCCTGGCAAGTATTGAGCATGACGACGACCGCTACGACCACTAAGACAGCCAGCCCCACGACGACTACCCTCCTCGCTACCAGTACAACCACTCTGGCAACTACCAGTACGACGATCAGTACAACCCCTAGGACCACGACGACGAGCACAGCGCCTCCCCGTGAGTATAGCAAAATTGATATTTCGAGAAAATCTTTATTCTTATGAAAATCCTCCAGAAAGATCCACTCAAACTCAATAGAGTTCAGTGCTGCCAATTTTTATTTATACGCATACATTGTACGATAAACAGTAATTTTATCTGTGCGATAAAACCGCACCAGGAGTAGCTATCTGTCTCACGTGTAAATTCATGCAACTTTTCTCGGCTTGTTTTTATAGGGTTCTGTGTGGTTCAAAGACCGAGCCAGACTCACCAGTACATCAGAGAAGGAAAAGGCAAGAGGGTAAGACGACGTCGACGTCGACGTTTCTTTTTTTTTTCCAAAACTTTCTCGTTACTTGGGGACGTTCGAAAGGACGTGTGTCGGAGCGTGTGAGTGTGTGTGCGCTGTGGCGATATAAAATAATACATCTACGGGTGAAAATATGTCGATGAATATGTAAATGGTAGCGAGACAAAGCTTTCTCTAGGATAAAACACATAATAATTTAAATGGTGTCCAAGGAGTGGCTGATGGTAGCTTTGATGCTAGGGCTTTGATGCTAGTCAATTTATATCAGCTGATCGATCGAAGAAATATTATCCGAACCAATAGCTGTCGAACGTCCTCGAAAATATTACCACGTAACTTTTGCCACGCAAATTCGTGATCGAGAAGCTTAATATACATATATTTAATACGCATTTAGCTCTACCGCGAGGACGAACCTGAGTGTTCGGAATTATGTCAATGCGGCGAGGGTGAGGTCCTCATCTGCAACACCATCTGCGTCGACTCTTCACCCTGCAAGACGGATTTCGCTTTCTATAATCACGCAGCACCTGCCTATCAGGCCTATCGTGGTCGCTGCCTCTGCTACAGCGGTCGTTTCATCTGCATGCGCCCATCTCCAGGTACAGCAATCACATTACTTAAGAACTTGTTTATCCCTCGATATTATCATCAGTTTACGATCCTCTGATGTTCCGCTTCTTTATTCTTCTTCAAACGTACAGACGCCTACAGCATACCTCATGGAATATTCATGTTCCTGGGATACAGTGAAACCGATGAGAACCTTCTTAGACCCCATAATAATTTGACCGTGCTGGACGCGGTCTCGTCGCTGGATACTTTTATGCGGCAGGAAGTTAATAATCAGGTACGTTTCCCGTTTGGCATGCATGACGTAGACACGGGACGGCGTCTTACGCGGGGAACAATAGAATGGCCTGGGGTGGAGGCTTAAAGTGGAGCCTGGTTCGTCAGTAAAGTTAGCGAAATTCGATAGAGATTCATAAAAGAATGACTGAGTCCTCTTGGAATTATTAATTTGGCCTGTCAGGAGGTTATACGGGTAAAGGATAACGCGACGAGGTCAGAGGTCGTGCGACGTACTTTAGAGTAGTTCCTTATTCTCTCTTTGGATTTCAGACAGTCTGCACCCTCTTCCTCTACAACGTGACCAAAGAGAACGTGATTGCGATCGCACGACTTGGCACGGACAATCCAGCACTGAACGGCAGTCAGACACAGAGTCTACAGCATCTTCTGCGCATCAAGGTGAATCCTCAAACTATTTGCAGCCGATCATAGAAATTGTCGTATCAGGAAACTCTGTGGGTAATTTTTTAACAACGCGAGAGCAGAGTGAAAAATCATACGTTTCGCTCGAGCTGGGCCCTCGATTCCCAATTTCCAATGTACAATTTACAATTTGCAATTTGATGGAGAAGAGGATTTGAATAAATGGAGTCTCTGTTTCCGCGAGTATTTTCACCCGTTGAGCTGCGCGCTGACGCGATAGCTTTGACCTCGACGTAAACGCAAAGCCGAACCGCAAAACTCAACCGAAACTTTACCTGTATATAATCTGTATACATATATGTGCACGGGCGCTTGTGTGTGTACAATTCTTTTTTCTCTGCTTAAATCTCCAATATTTGACTGCTTCTTTGACGATTGGCGCATTCCTTATTTCGGAATTTCACTATAGTTTTTTACTACGCGATACGGCGTACGTCGTCTGGTCCGACTTTTGCAAAATTCTACGCTGTAAAGATTTTTCCTCTCGTTTCTCTCAAAAGTCAAGAAAATAAATGATTCACGTGAAATTTGAAGAATCCTTCGTGCCTTTTAATTCACAAGGATTTTAAGTGCAGTCTCTAAATTCGAAAACTCACAGCCGGATATTGCCATCCGGCTCTTCGACGTTTCTCTATTCGATTTCCGGTAGCGTTTAGCTTTCCGCTTTACAGTTATAACTTGGCAGGACACGCGACGGACTCACAAGTAGAGCTTTTAACGTAAGCTAGCTGCTACAGGAAAACTTCGAAAGCACTCGTCATCCATTTTTTCTAGTGGCATTCTAGCACTTTACCCCAGTCGCCCTTTTACCGCTTACACGTGTTATTTATAAGGTAAAAGCGTCTCGATACGTATGCAAAACAAACACACGTACATGCGCGAAATATTTGTAAATACGTCACTGCAGAAGCTTAACTAAATACTCACTGCTGAAACGAGGGACACAGTGATATTACCATCCTCAGCATCAATTTCATCTTTGAGCCTGAAATCTTCGTCCCTTGCTGTTATTAAAATGAGAGTGACTGTCCTGTCTCTCCTTGTACTTGAAGGAAGAAGGGACAGAGAGAGAGAGAGAAAGAGAGTTGTAAGGAGTGAATGAAGGAGAATAAGCCATGAGAAAGTATATCTATAGGTATAAAAGAGAGGAACGAAGGAAGAAATAAAAAGGGTGGTTCCTCCGAGGTGTCTTTCTACGATGTAACAGCCACCTCGAGGCCAGTAGGTCCACTCAATTCCCCAAACCAGAACTTGGCGGCCACCCCTTCGAGATGCTCCCTATCTTCTTCTCTTCTCTGCTCGCTCCTCTCCTCCACATCTTCCAATAGCCATTCGACTACTCACTCTCTAGCTTTCTTTCCTTATCTCTTCCTATATTTCTGACTCACCTTCTCCTCCTCCTGTTCCACCTGCTCCACCTGCTGCTCCTTTTGGTCTATAGATAGATCGAAATACGCTATCTGGCAGCAATAGGAGAAACGAACTGCTCTAATCCCAGGAGACAGGCCGCCCTGGCCTTCTCGTTATTTAGCTCATGGTAGGACGGACGGATATACTCCACACTCACACATACATGCTATACCGTTAAATATTAAAACATCTTTTTGAGGCTCGTTGTAAAATATTGGACGAGCATTGGGAAGAAAGTGAAGAAAGTGAAGATTCAAGACGAGTCTAGTTTAGCTCTTTCGCTACTTTCACTCTGCAGCGTATCTCATTGTGGGGACCATGCGGAACATTCTGTGCGTTATGATCTCTCGTCATATAGGGAAGTGGTCCATTGGACGGATGTCAAGTTACACGTAACGTCGCAGGTCACTCCCCTCCCCCCTTCTTTCCTTTCCTACACTAGAGAAATTCTGCATCCGATAACATTTTGCCAACAAATAAAACGCTTGGAGGACGCGAACGTCACGCTGGAGTTTGCAAATTTGTCTATTGATTCGTTATGGCAAGCAACAACGTCGGCCTCTGATGGCGTCTAATGACGTCACCGTCTGCGAGGACGCCAGTCTTCTTAACAAAAGTCGCGACAGACGCCTCGCGTAATTCGTGCGCAAACGTTGGAGCGAGATTAAAGGACGTGAACGACGGTGAATAAGAAATAAAAATATTCAGTGGCTCAATAATTCAGCGTCCCAGTTCCATCCTGCCTTGGCTCTTTCTTTCTTCGCTTTCTCCGCTTTCTCCTCTCCTTCTTCCGCGTCCAAACGCGGTTGCTGACTTCAATCCTAGGAGCGACACACACGAGTGACACACACACACACACACACACTATAGTATCAGAATGGAAACACTTTTTGAAGAGTGCACATGTTCCGAACAGTCGTCCTATTCGTCTTGTATTATTATAGTATTTTCTTTTGATTTTACATTTGATTTCCTTCGATTCTCGCAGCCAGTGACAGAAATCCAAAGATTAAGCGCCGAACAACAACTTTCTTCCACGCGAGTAGACGTAGCATGTTTTTGAGTAATTTACGGAATAGTCCGAAAATACGTAACACTAGAAATTACAAGTAAATCTAGACCTTATTTTCACCGTCTAACTTGAATCAGTAACACGCAGGCTAATGATAAATAAAATTTTCAAATAAAAATACATCTCATCAGTATATCAGTAAATATTACATCAATGATTTCAGTCTATCGGAGGAAGCATACATTTTCCTGTTGCCAACCACAAAAGTTTCATGTAAATTCGAAACAAATGGCGACCCAGTAAGCATCACGTGTACCAACCAAGTAGAAGGACTCCGAAGAACGGCTCGTAAAATTAAGTAGAAAACGAGTGCGTGCAGCCATACGAATAGTCCGCCCATGTCCGCTGGCAATCAGACAAGTGATAAGAGACTCGCTAGCTCCTTTGAACATTTGTGTTCCGAGCATCGATAATACTCATACGCCCAGTTTCACCTAACCTCACCCCGAATGGCCATTTCCAAGAGGCAGCCAGAAGGGAAGATCCAGGAACTTAATTGTATACTCAAGCAGCGAGCAAGGAAATTGAATGAAAAGTCGCGAGTCGAGATCGATACTCACCGATGCGAACCTAGGTGGCCTTTATTGGCTTTATGCCAATAACGGCTATCTATGTGGAGCAGCTGTGCGCGCCTATTCGATAGGCCCCATCCTTCGTGCGAGGATACGGATTCATCAGAATGTTCCCTGTATAGTCTCTGCGTGTGCTTCTATTATACTCTTTGGGCATTGAGTACAGAAGGTAGAAGGAAGATGACGAAGAAGGCCAGATGAGAGAGAGAGAGGGAGGGAAAGGGGTGGAGAATATTGACTAGTATAAAATAGCGTCTTGTTTTCCTGTGGTGCCTACTTAGAACGAAAGGGTGGAATAGGTCAATAGAGATAGTACATCGATAAGGAATACCATTATGGCATTGAATATGTTATCTTAATGGAGACGCTCATAGCGGTAGAGTGGTTACCTAATCAGTCACTTGGATGATTGGATAACGTTACTGCGGCTAAGAGTATTAGCTAGAAATACTCTAATTAAATTTCACCTATATTTTCGACTTCCGGTACATCCAATGGCTCCTAGATCTATGACTTTCCGAGACTAAAAAAAATCATTGGCCCGCACGAGGATGCTGCTACTGTCTCTCGAACGAATCTTTGGCTGGAGGATGCTCCGCTGTGTTTCCCATGTACAAGGCTGTACTTTATGTCTACTCCGATGTACATACTCTAGCGTCTGCTTTCTTTCAGCGAACAAGAGGTCGCCATCTTGGCTCTTACTTTCAAGTGGCGATGGGTAAATTTTATTAACGGAACTCATTGCCAGCGATAGGGTTGGTTTGTCCTGAAAAAGGCAAAGAGAAAGAGAAAGAAAATACAGCGATATCGTCCAGGCGCGAAATTCTCATTAATTCCGTGAGCGCGCATGAAGCGACGTAGAAAAAGAGATCGCGGCCACTCGCGCGACTTCTCACGTAAGAGTCGAGCGACCACTCGTTTGTATCGCGTGCCGTACCTACTTTTTCTACTTTTTCCACTTTTTCCATGCATGGCAGCAGCAGGGCTTTACGTGCTGGCGCGTAAGCGTCGGGCTCCGCTTCTACGTTAGGTTGCATGTCGTTGTACCTTCGTACAGAATAATTTTTATTTTTGTCCGCAAAACGTGACTTGACGTCATCACTGACATCGCCCTAAGCGATCGACTGACTAATGCGCTTACGTTGCGAGTAAAATCGACGACGTCGAACACTTTTAAATTTACGCTTCGAATCCTTCGATCGCCGATATACAAATGGACCGAGACGCAGCCACTTGCACACAGGTACTGGGCAGATCGGGCGACGATAAATTATGAAAGATCGACTCTCGACGTCTTCGGAGCATCTTATTATAAGTATTTTAGTACTTTGGTAACTCAATGCATCTCTGGTGATACCTTGATCCCCACTCGTCACCGATGTACATTTCCATAGAGAAGTCCAATTAGTAAGCACTAATGAAAGATCTGCTCTCGGGGGACAGTGGGAGTTACCTCCTGCACCTGCTGCAGCATCTTACGCTCACTGGAGGATAGAGAGAATCGCGTCCTATTGTTCTTCATTACGTTTCCAAGGGCGACATTATTAATTCGAGTAATTCTTCGTTCTAGTCGATTCTTATCTGCGAACGCAAAGCCGGAAGTGACAACAACTTCCGCACGCGACTCACATTATCAGGTCGCACCTTTTGTTCGCGCAGTGTGCATCCAGCGTCAGGGCCCGTGATCATCCACCACTCGCAAATCAGGAAATAGTCGACGACTATTGCATTTCTTTTAATTCCATTAGATTTTTGGAATTACGGGAAATCCCAAAATCCTGATACGAGCGTCATGCGTCTTGCAGAGGCTTAAGTCTGCGGTAGCAGGATAATTAGGAGAATAAGAAAAAAAAATACTGAAGCGCATTATGCTGTCCTGCGAGACAAGGAGGTGCGTCGGGTTGCAGAACGACCTCTAGGACTGTGAAGCTGTGGAATTCTAGAGGGCGAGCGGTTTCAGAGGGATTCGAGTAATTAGCTCCAACGCCCGAGAAACTGGAAGCCGGCTACAATTAGTACGCGATATCTAAAATGAATTATCGCTTCGGGCTTTAACGCGAACAGTGAACCGGTATGGCGGTACTGCCCAGTCTAACAATAACGGTAACGGTAACGGAGCTACCACTGGTAACCGCAAATACCTGACAGACAGCAAGTTGCTCGATTGAATTACTTAATCTTACTGGATATTTATTCATCAAACATATTTTTTTTATTTCAATTGAACATTAAAATACAACTCTTGCCCTTGTGAATAGGTTTTTATATAATTTTTTATTATAAATTAACTATTGTTCGTCACGTTGAATATTAAAATGGTTGATAAAGGAAAATTTCTTGCAGGAGGAATGCGCTTCGATGCTCCAGGAACTCAGCGAGAAGATCAACAACAGACACCAGGAGGTGCACACTCATCCGCTCCTCTCGATCTTCAAAATGGCTGAAGTCGAGATAAAATTGCCATACAGCAGCGAAGCAACTACGATTAGATCATCCTGCTGTCTTCTAGTAGTTGCTCTACTCGCAGTGCTCTTCACGATCTCAAGAGCACCGAGGTCGTCTTCGTCGTCGTCTTCGTCGTTGTCGAGACACGTTGGTTCGTGACAGAGAAGACAAAATGGCTACGTATGTACGTATACCTGGACAACGTAGGAGCCACCATTGTGCGTATGCCTGAATGAACTAATCAACGAATGAATATCCGAATGAATGGATCAATGAACGAATGACTGACTATGCGAACCAGCGAACATGCAAGTATGCAAATAACGAGGGTAAAAGACCTCAGGGAGGTTCAATAAGAAGGCTCAAGGTCCACCCTGAATGAGTGTTACATATGTATATGCATATATCACAATGTGCACAGGCGAGTATATGGAATAGGCAGATAAGGTTGATTTTCAATGAAAAAACAAACAAAAAAGAAGTCAACAATCGACGACCAAATGCAGACTCGGGGTTCGTAAACGCTTTGTATTCGTGAACGTAATTAATGTCGATGATTAATGAGTTAAGAGGGGAAGAAGGGGAAGAAAGCGAAATGAAGGTTCGCGATGGATCGCGTCGAAGATGTCGTAGGAGCGTCGCGACGATCTTCCAGGCGCACCTATCCATGTGTATAGAGTACGTGTGTCGCGTGAAGAACGTTCGTATGTGTATAGCTAGTTGACAATTCTGTACCATATAATTAATTGCTAATTGCTAATTGATTAAGCTGCTCCATGATACTGGACCATTTATTCGTTAAAGTTGAATTGGCGAGAATCCTCGGAACGAGAGTGCGCTTCGGAGGATTCCTCGGGTGTGTAGATAGTCATTAGATAAGGCCCATCTAATAAGAGCCAAGAGTACACAATGAAAAATAGTCGCTAATTAAATGCTAATTAGTCTAAGCTCTAAACTCCAAATCCTACGATCACCAGTGCTAAGATCTCATTGGTGCACTCCCGTAGTACCGAAACCGTGCGTCCTTATCAATAGTCGAAATGGCGTGATCCATTGATAAGGACAACGATAGCTGCTTTCGTAGACTCTGTCGCGTGGCTCGCCATTTACGAAAAATTCGCCGAGCTTTTAGTTACGACTAACAAGGCACACGGAATTACGGGCTCGACGTACCATTGGACCTTGGAAATTAGACCAATGGGGTTTTCGGAATCTGACGAACTCTTCGTCTTCTAAGCTCTAACTTTTAACGTCAGAACATTCCAGATCGCCATTTTACCTCCGACCAACGTGCTTCTTCTCTGTACATACGATAACACGTAAAGTCCTCCCACACTCCTCCTAAAGACAAAACACTTAAGAGACTTGTGCGTGACAAAACACTCGACACTCGAACAAGCAAGATCTTTGATTTATCAGCGATCACTGGATGCCTCGTCGAAAGAAAATGTAAATTGCAAAGGGGTTTGCGATCCTTCCATTCTCCTCCGACGATGTGCACAGCTGCACGCGTCTCTAATACCTATACATATAAACATAAGCTCACTAGGATACTAACGATATTGAAAATTGGGTTCAAACCCAGTCAGTCTGTATGGGGCTGCTGCACTAGACAATGTGGAGAAGGATGATACCAAGTATACAGCTTCTCTATACAATTACGTGTATAAATCTATAAATATGACGATGAGAAATTAATAACACAATTATAACATATATGCGTAGGTACACATATCCAAATAGAAGTAGTCACGTGGAAAAGGAGAGTCATTAGATGTATGAGCGTGTAAGATTACGCGTGACGGATCCCCGGACCGTCCTCGTGTCCATAACTTTCTACACGGGATAAATTATATTTCAAGAGATTTAACAATAAGAAATTTGTTAATCTAGGTAATTGAGGGTATACGCTAGAGGGCGTGTCTTGACTATGTGAAATGCAATGAAGATCAGCCGGAAGTGATGACAAAGGTGGGTGGTGATGGGCGGTCGGTGACATCCGTCTATTAGATAGTCACTCGAATATTGATTGTACAGAATGATCGTCGAGAAGTTGCGTACTCGGGTGTGGCTCAGTTTGAGCTACGATCAACCTTATTGACCACCGACAATAACCTTCCTCACAGGTCTGAATTTATTTAGATTAGACCCAACTCGAACGTTATTGACGTTGGTCCAGTCGCAATGACTTAAGCTCGATCCCAATCCGTAACTTCCCGTGATTCAACTTATACACATATCTATATAATCACTGAATACGCTAATAAATTCGCATCCGGTTGATCTTCCAGCTCCGACTGTATCCGTATCTGAGTAGCATGGAGCGATCGAACAAGCAATAATAATCTATAGAAAACGTGGTACATGTAAATTTATCGAATGAAATGCGTGCGTACGGGTTTAGACTGCACATTGCGCAGGAGGATGTTGAGGAGCCAAGTAACTTTAGAGAGAAGTGAAAGAGTGTGCGTGTGCGTGTACAGTGTATACAATGGATCAAAGAGAAAGAAGAGAAGTACCGATAACTAGGGATGAGAATGAATGAGGAGACAATTTGGACCTCACTAGACTCTCTCCGACCATCTCGAAACCAAGTACGAGTTTCGAACGGATAAAAATCAGATGATAAAAGATTATATCACAAGAGCCTGGTTATCTAATAATGCAAATTGTATGAGGATTGGTACCGTGATATCTAAAATAGTCCAGAATACATTGCTCAATTAAACTCGGTATAAACTAAGCAAAAGAGCGAAATGTAAATCTATAAGAAGTGACAAGAATATATTGGAGGAAAGTAGCAAATAAGACTAATGAGAGTGAGACATCTAAACGAGATGAGGGATAAGTGATTGGCTTTTTTTTTGTATTTTGTATTGGCATTTGATCGGACAAACAGATGGCGAATGCTGCCTCCTGGACTGTGTGAATCCCTCTGGAATTGCTCTTAGGAGTCTCAAACCAGAGGCGAACGTGGCGCCGCTCTAGCGAGCACTAATCAAACGTTGGAGCCCTCCTAATTGCCCTGGTTATTCAATTGCATCGGCAAGTGTTAGCTCGCGCCGCTGCTTGTCAAAGACAGTGTGCCGTTTGGCTACCCTCACAATCAGTATATTTCTAATCAATTCAATTAAGTTCAGGCTGATCCGAGTTTGGGCATCTATTACTCCGATCACGCAATTACTGGCTAACCTTCGTTCTATTTATATTGAACATGTACTTTTTCTTATTAACCACGCTCTTGTGATAAGTTCCCAGTCACTACCACCAGCAGCATCGTCATCGTCATCGGTCGGGTGATGTTCAAGAATTCTATTTAATTTAATCGATGGAGTTACGCATCGACATTTCCGTCGGTTTTGTGCTCTTGTGAAATTACAAGGGGAAACAATGGGCGTCGAAGCGCATCCGGTGAACTGGCGAATAAATAACTAAAGGAAATGGAAGATAGGAGGTCGAATCAGTGGTCGAAAGAAAAGAAACGAAACAGCGGCGGCCATCGTGATTCTCGTCTGGTGTCAAGTACAAGGTACTTGGAAATATGTTGTTTCGAGAGTCAGGCCCGTTGCCTAGTATCCTTTCTAGCGTAAGGAAGTAGAATCGAATCGACTATAGCATCACTATAAAAAACGGGTATTGTGGAAGAGGACGAAGATGACGATGATGATGATTGATGACGATTAATGATAAATATCAAGAGTGCGATTTAGAAACCAATAGAAAAATTGTGCAACGACAAGTTAAAATATAAAATAATGGATGAGAAAAATAATGGAGAGGAATACGCATATAGATAACGCTTACGTAAAGTTGTTTTATTACTAATTACGAAAGAAAATGGTGGTTCCAATCGAACATATCAAGGCCCCTAGACAAGGCCAGCCAATGCGTTTTACTCTAATTTCCTGTAGATTCAGTTTTTTAAAGCGTAAACTAAAAAGGAAAGGAACAGAGGCTAACAAAAATGAGACAGCGCCATGATGAAAATTGTGGCGCTCTAGCTCGGCGCGTTCGCAGCGACTTTGAGGGCTCGCCTTGCATATTTTTCGCAAGGATTTCTGTCTTGGCTGCTAACGCGCTGCAGACCATTCCGATCTACCCTGGGTCTAACCCGGACTATACCAGTGGTACCAACTGGCAGGGGTCAGAAATCGATATTTCACGATGTAACGGTCTCTCGCATATCGACTTCCTAGTGTGTAAGCTCACTGTATAACGCGGCTCTGTTTTATCGGCCGAGATTTCATACTTTGAAGAGCTTTCCTTTCCGTTTTACCTGTCGCGCATTGAATTCGATTGCAACACCAATGCCATCTCTTGGGAACTGCATCAACTTTCACATAAAAGCTCGCAAGCTCGAATCTTTGACCTTTGGTCTGTTTCTCATCCAGCAACTGTTTCCCGCTCCATCCGCTCTCCACGAGTAATAGGCATTCACTTGCGATATAAAGGCATCACCTTTCTGATCTTGCGACCTTCGCCCTCTTTCTCCCTAATGTGCCAAGCCATTTTGTCTACGCACGTATACCCCAACTTCCATGCATAGCTAAAGACTTGAGCAATCCTTACGAATTCCTCCTGACACTCGATAACAAGTTAAAATCCACAAATTTGATGCAGCTTTCAAGGTCTCATTGTCAGTGGAAGCATAGGCTCGGTCGGTAATTCAGAGAGCGCGGAAGCTCAACCTTTTACAATTTTCCAATACTCGTACAAGAGGATATAAAGATACACCCACTTATACACACGTACGCAGCTATATACATATATATTTTATTACTTGAAATGCACTCTGACCCCTGCCATGCCTGTAATATATAAACCGTAAGATTATAATATCTAAATCTAAGTAGCGCACTGCTAAGAACGCTTGATCCTCCCTAAACAACTTACGTCGATACCTCGACTAAATACTCGACTCGAACTCTTTGTTTTAATACACGTATCACTGATCTGACAAGGAAACCTTGGTAGGTGTCCGCCTCCGATTTTTTTCGTTTTCACATATGTGTAGTACTCGAAACTCAATTTTTGGGGGTGAAAACCGCCCCTGAAAATTGGGGTGCTAAACGCCCATTTAATTATTTCACATATAAAATCGGTATCTTTCACAATGAAACCAATGGAAAAATTTCCTCACGATGAGAGATTAATAATGTGATTTTTTCAAATTTTTCCAATGACTCTTAAGGGGGTAAACTACCCCAAAATCGTTGTTCATTATATAAAAGATTGCCAAAAAGAAATCGGAGGCGGACACCTACCAAGGTTTCCTCGTAAGTTTATCCTAAGTTCATCCCGGAAGATCTCCTCTTGTATCTTCTAAATTATCACGGACGGCCATATTATCCCCAAAGGCAGAATTACACGACCGACTGAGACTAATGCGACTGCGCCCCACTTCCTTTCCACTTTTTGCCATTAAATCTTTTTTGCATCATTTTTCGTACGTCACACATCACGTGTATTTAATTACACACACACACACATACAGACATACACACTCAATGGCCGACACTTCCCATGTCGTTAATATCGTATATGTCGTGCATATCGAGTCTTGATTTCTTTTTCAGACTAACAATGATCAGAATGTTATTCGTTCTCTAATGGCTGAATGTTACTACTTACCTTTGGAAACGACATTTTTCCCAAACACTACGCAGCCGCTAAACTCATCGGCCGTGGCCGCTAACAAGCGCATATCTATTACCAATATTTAGATACCTATATTTAAAAGGTTTCCAACGGCAGTAAAGGGTTGAATCCGCTACGTAAGTACTATCGCGATAACTACATGTACGATATATTAATTATAAGGGAAATTGTTATGAGTTATTATGGTGGATGAGAGATGGCAAAGGCGTTAATAAATAAAGAAATTTGGTTGAGAAACCTTGAAAATACATGACAGTCTGCTTTATTCCTAAGCGGGTGAATTCTCATTATTCTGAGACGGATGATTTCTCAGATTCGTTTAATACAGTTTGACGACGCAATGGGAATTCAGCTTGAGTCCAAGATTTCTCGAGAAAAAGTCGATCTTTTCTTGTTATTGATTAACTAGTGATAATTGTACGTTTAAGAAAATATTATTATTGAAGATCGTATAATAAAAGAATTTAGTTTCAGAAAGGCAGTTGATCGTTTGCCAGGACATATATCGTTTTATTTCTTAAAAATCTTAAGGGGTCACTCAATTTGACATAGTACTGAGAAGATGGCGTCCAGAATGTGCTGCCCCGTTAAGCAATAAATGTTCAAACTACGTAATGCCTGAAATGCTTTTTGTCAAGTAACACGCATTAGTTTTGTTTGTACACTCAGGTCTAGAAATATTAATTCCAAAGTTTTAAATGGTACGAGTTATCATGATGATACACGACTGTTTGTTATTTTAATATTTGTGTTTGCTATTCCACGCATCTATCGGTGGATATACGAATCCTTTATTCGTTCTCTCGCTTATGTGTCTAATTTCAAGGAAGACTTGCTACTAATAACATTTACGTTAGCTCTCTTCTTTTTCCTCTTCATCCTGTTTCTTTTTTCCTTTGGAATGCCATTAACTTGTCTTTCCTCCTCTTACCGAAGTTTCGACAATCGAGGCGCCACGTGGGATGTAGACAAATTACGAGCGAATTAAAATCTATCGACGTATGAAAGCTGGAAATCACATCCAGACGATCGTCCTGGAAGCCTATTATCACAATCGTGCCGATAACCGAAACTACTCAAAGTGACATGACACAATATTGTGGTACGATTTCGAGAATAGGCTCCCTGGTCATAGGGTTACTCAGCTTAACTAGCCTATTTAGATATCTTGATGACCTATAGGTCATTCTTAAAATTTTCTTCTGGAAAGGACAAGATGAGTACCCCCTATCCCAAATCCACATGATTTCCTTAGGGATAAGGAGAAAAAAGCATCCTGGTAACTATTTATCATGTTTCTCTCTCTCTTTCTCCCCCGCCCCCCCCCCCCCACACACACACACGCACGTGTGAACTAACGCAGCTTAGCGCAACTCTCACAACTCTCGGAGGCCAAGTTGTCGACTTCCCGGGAGAATTCACCCTGTTTCCTATAAAGCGCAGGCGCAAGCTCAGTTCACTATATATGCATGCTTGTCCTACTAGCTACCTGACTAGAATAAGCATAGGAACAAGCTTTTCACTTATGAGTGTGTTTTACGTGACCCTGCGACCACACCAGCTTAACCCCACTTACCCCTCGACTGCTCGAGCCAAGGATTTAACAGTAGTTTCTCTCCGACCAGACGTAACCCTTCTTCCGAAATCCCAACACCTCAGATTAAATGAGTCAAGAGTTGGCCAGCATTCGTATGGCCAAAGTCAATCTGGGATCTTAATCAGGTCCGTCGAAGGTCAGCACCGTTAAATAACTATGGAAGATACTTGGAAAATATACAGAACCTAGAGGGATCGGAACCTGATCCTGTTCTACTCGGAGGATGAAAAAGCGATGAATCTCATGTGAAAGAATAGGTTGCGGACGTTGAGGTGGTGGCAAAGTATGTCTCTGCAAAGTGGCACTGGAGGTGACACACACTATCGTGCACGACCCCCCCGACGTACAAGATGAAAGAGTAGGGCTTAATCAGTTAGTCGATAGGCAAATTGGCTTAGAGGCGCCCCTAAGGGTGGTTTGCAGAAGTCAACCCCGTGCGTCGGCCGGCAGCCGTGTATATTTTCTGAGCACGTCTCGCGAGTACCGAAGAACCGAAAACGTTGGAAAGTCGACTTCCGGTTGCGGATTTAAATGTGTTCACCGGCGAAAGGATAGTCACGTCCCTTACGCATGAAAAGCACCCTACCAAGAACCACCAGAGCGACAACTCGAAGCTTTTATCTATCACTCCCGTGAACTTTGCCCGTACCGACTGCCGCAGTCCAATGACCATTCCTCCTGTTCTCCACTTTGCCGCTACCGAATGAGGGAAACGCGTTTCCTGACCTTTGATCTCTCTTAACCGACTTGACTGTTGCGATCGATGCGAGCCGCATCGTCCTCATCCTCATCCCAATTCTCCTGGTCCTGGTTGCCGACGTATAACTTCTACCCATCGAAGTGGGAGTGCCACTTGGGTCAGCAAGTGCTCCAGGACATCCTACATACTGCGACATAGCAGCAAGGACTTCGTCGTCGTAGAATGTCCAGCTGATCGGTAACGTACATGATTTTTAAATGTCCAGGAAGTGGGAGCCTCTAGAGTATATATAATCGCAACCTGCTCCACCCAGACTTCCGGTACGTAGCAGCATGTTAACAGCAACAATGACCCTTGACTTTCAGGCATGTCGAGGAGACACTCTCTGGTGATCCTGTGCTGCTATCTCTACACGCTACTCGACATGGCGGCTTTACACTTCCCGTAAGTAATCAGGAAGCATGGACCGTCGAGTGAACGTCTGTGTATTCCCAGTAGTAGGTTTAACACGAGAGCACGCAGGGCTGCCAACTGCTAAGTAGCGGCGCCGGGCACTGCCTCTCGCGTCCAGTTTCAGTTTCGAGCGTCTATCGATCGTCTCGAAACGAGAGAGAGTGAGAGGCGGGGGGCGAGAGGGAGAGAGAGGGAGAGAGAGTAAATTGAGGACAAGAGAGAACGAGAGAGAATTTACGAGAAGTAAGAAGGAATTAGAACCGCTCCGGAAGGTGTATGTGTGGTGCTGAGGTCAAGCCGGGAGCATATTAAAATATAATATGTCGCCCGAGAGACTTAAGTCCATGCAAAGCGCGAAGACCTATCGTGGCTTCGGCGATATTGCTGTTTCATCGAAATCGCTAATTTGCGACGGGTCGTCGGTGCGAAAAGCGGATCGGAGTGAACGGCGAGGAGCCGGCAAAGGAGATCAGGAAGCTAGGAAGGGAGGAGAGGATGTTCGCGTTTATGCTACTTTGTTAAAGCTCACTGATACTCTTACCTCTTTCCCGATTTTCTCAGGGAGGTCGAGCTGGAGGAATACGGCAGAAAGGAAGCTTCGCTTTCGCTCAGGGACATTTTGCCTCTGAATCCGAAGCAGTACGACAAGCACAGAGCGCCTAAATACCTGGGCCAACCGACGATCGTCTACTTCCACGTGACAGTCCTGAGTCTCGACTCCATTAACGAGGAGTCCATGGTAAGCGAATTCTTCGGAGCCACCGAACAAAAGCTACCGCTCTGAACTGCTTTCGATCGTCAGAGTGCTCTTCCTTGGTTCGACCTATGCATACTCTCTTCTCCATTACGTTTTACTTTCTCTTGGTTGCAGACGTACGTCGCCGATATATTTTTAGCTCAAAGCTGGCGCGACTCGAGACTGAGATTGCCGGAAAACATGTCCGAGGAGTACAGGATACTTGACGTTGATTGGCTGCACAACATTTGGAGACCCGATTGCTTTTTTAAAAACGCAAAAAAGGTCACTTTTCACGAAATGTCGATACCCAATCATTACCTATGGCTGTATCACGACAAGACTTTACTCTACATGTCCAAGTGAGTGCGACGCTTCCGTCCGACTGAGTCCAGTCGATGCAGCTGTGATAAAAAGCTCTGTAAAAGCTCATTCAATTATCTTACAGACTGACTCTGGTTCTCTCTTGCGCAATGAAGTTCGAGTCTTATCCTCACGATACTCAAATTTGCTCAATGATGATAGAAAGCCGTATGTACAGTCATAAGCTCCGATTCGGTAGATGATCCTGGTAGCGTATCAATCCCTATTGACATCGATCGCTCTCATCTTAAATCAAAGTAGAACTCAGTGCTTTTTCGCAGCGAATTCTCGATATCCGTTGTAGCTCCGTGTAAAATTGACCTGGCTGCTACCTAAGCTCTTCTAAACAATGATATATCAATAATATCTTAATAGCTTATAAAAAGAAGTCTTCCAGTATCACACACGACCCAGGATCTAGTTTTCGTATGGAACATGACGGATCCTTTGGTGGTAAATCCTGAGATTGAACTTCCGCAGCTTGATATCTCGAACAATTACACGACGGATTGCACCATCGAATATTCGACTGGTAACTTCACCTGCATCCAGATCGTCTTCAATCTGCGCAGAAGATTAGGCTACCATCTCTTCCACACGTACATTCCATCGGCACTGATCGTTGTCATGTCCTGGATAGCGTTTTGGATAAAACCTGAAGCTATCCCAGCCAGGGTGACACTGGGCGTTACATCATTATTGACACTAGGTTGGTCCACGTCCCAGACTCACCGATATATTCTAAGAAATGATCGTAAGAATCTTTATTGATCGTACTAAAATTTCAGCAACGCAAAATACCCAGTCCCAGCAATCGCTGCCACCAGTGTCCTACGTTAAAGCCATCGACGTCTGGATGTCGTCCTGTAGCGTCTTCGTCTTCCTGTCGCTCATGGAATTCGCTGTGGTTAATAATTATATGGGTCCGATAGCTACCAAAGCCATGAAAGGATATTCGGACGAGGATTTGCGTGAGGCAATAGACGAATTCAAGGTGGGTTCTCAATTCTAATTGCTATCGTTGAAATATTATTATATGGAAGGTACGCACATTATACCGTGATTAACAATAAGATCCGATAACGGGAATTGCAAGTATCAATGACAATTGCCGTTACTCACCTTTATTTGGAATCGGAACTTGTACCAGAGCTTTTCTGACGATCGGCTCTTCGGAGATGATTCGAAAGTCGCATCATCTGTCACGTAGCTGGACCAGTCAATTGTGTCAGTTTCATGCAACTTTGTAGATACGTACAGCTACCGGTACCTATACCGATTTAGACCATTCCATTGGTGCCGATAATAGTTAACTGTCCATGTTGGTACGAATTCCTGGTTGCACACGCAACTGTCAAATATTTGCACTTGGATCACCGGGTTCGCATTCTGCCTGCTGCATTCCCGTCCAGCATCATCCACATATCGTATATCCTTCCGTTTATCGTGCCACGTGTACAGTTCAATTATTTACGTGACTATCTAAACAACCAGCTCCCCATATATTTACTCTGTGCGCATCCAGAGGAACGAAAAAGGCGGGCATTAGTTACAGCACTGCGCCTGAAATGCATGACGCATCGTCAGAAGGGTAGGGCAGGCCTAGCCCGAACAGTCGCATTCGAATATTCTGGGAAATAATGTTATCTAATGAAATTATTGTTTTTATCATGCAGACGCCGATGCGACCAGATTCCGAAAGAAGTCGAAGTCCCGTCAGGGTGCCAACCGTCCAATACGACACTTGCTGCCAGGGTAGAGCGACCGCCATTTACATAGACAAAGTCTCGAGATTCTTCTTTCCTTTTTCCTTCTTCATCCTGAACGTCGTCTACTGGAGTACCTTCCTCTAGGGAAGAGCAGCACCGAGGCGGCAGGGGGGGGAGCTAGCTCCGGCCGAGGATCGATCTTACAATTAGAAATGGGACTTTAGGCTTGAGAGTCACGGTCGAGCTTATTGGAAGGCGACCAGAAGGCGAAAGAGAACCAAAGACGCCAACGACGGCAAACTGGATAGGAAGGGGCGACGCCTATTCTGGCAGACGCTCTTTGCAGGGCGCCGGCGCTTCGCGCGCCTAACCCGCGTACTCGGAAGCCAGTCGCCGAACTGGATCGCTCGATCGATCAACGGAGTAATAAACGATCCTGGAAGAGAAATTCTATCGTAACGTGTCGCGCCTCGGCCATTCACTATCGTGATCTTTTATACATATTAAAAAAGCAGATATCATTAGCTAACGTTAGTACTACTGTATTTTAAAGTAACGACATACATAAGCACCATTACTGTCGATACATGAGAAAAACATTGTATGAACCAATTAAAATTCATCTAAGAGAAGACTGTCAGATACTTGTATCATTGTGGATTCTTTTTTTTTTTTAATTTGCGGATTCACGCTGCCCCATTCGCTGACCATTTCACTAACCTGCGTCAACCTACTTACCCGTTGGGTTTCGTACGAAAGAAACAACAAAGGAAATCGCAGCAGTGCCTTTCTTCTTCATTGTCGGCCATGACAGTCGCCTGCGAGAGGATTCGGGACAGTGTACAAGTATTCATTAAACGGTGCGGGGAACATGAATAAAGACAGTACTTTATTTTCATATATTCTTCTTCGCCGGTTTATATATTAATAATAAATATATTTTTGTTAATCATTAAAATGGTTCCATTTGCGTGCATCTCTGGCATCCGAGTCCCAGCAATGATCGTTCCACGATCAATTTTGGTACTAACGGACGAAACGCTTTCTCTCTCTCTCTCTCTCTCTCTCTCTCTCTCTCTCTCTCTCTCTCTCGCTCTCTTTCTCTCTCTCTCTCTTACGCACACTCTCATTCTCGCTCGCCCCCCCCCCCCTTCCCTACCTCCCTACCACAGCTCCTCTTTATTCTCGATTCGCGCTCCGTATAACAACAATTTCCACCAGCACAGACGATCGAATTACATTGGATCGGTCGCATCTGTTTGTCTCATCTACTTTCCTGCTCCTTTTAGTTCCGAATGCGACACACGTTGGTCCTTCTCGTTTCCGTTTTCTTCAATCGTTACTCCACTTCCTTCTGTAGCGGCATCCCTCTCCCCTCTTGCAGTTCTTTCCGTCCGGGAGACGAGGTGACGATATACCCACTAAAGATTGGCCTAACGTCGCGCGAGACTCGCAGCAAAATTCTAAACTATTCGAATCAGCTGTTATCGTTTCTCCGTGAATTTTACCGATAGTACACTAATGTTACTTCTCCTTTAGATTATCCTATCCTATACGTATGTACTGTCGATTCTAAATTGCTTTGATAAGTCAACGCGCGGGACGCACAGAGCTGACAAGTATTTTTTCATTTTTTTTGTTTGTTAAAAAATCAGCTATCGTATTCATGGATATTGGACTTCATACGATTTCATGGGTTTTGAGAGAGCATTACGGGCTGGAAAGTACTTGGCAAAATTCAAGCGATAAATAAACTACCAATGGCCTCCAGGTTAATGGAGAGTTCAGGAGAGAGAGGATAACTAGTAAGCAGCAAAGTCCAAAGGTTAAATCGCTTAGTCGCAGCCTATAAATTGGCAGGCGAAAAGGGTTAAATAAGGAAATCTGCGAGGAAGCAGCTCCGTGCGACTCGCGCATTTGCACCTGCACCTGCGAATCCCATGCATCGCTGAACGACTCTCGTTAGCGATCCCTTAATCCCTTAATTATCGTTATTCTTAAAGTTAGTTTTATTTCTAAAACGTACCTAATCACGTGATCACTTCACAATATCTTAGAATTTAATGAAATTCTCTAAATGTTCCATTAGCATTCACGACGTTTACAACGTTAAGTACAGCTTAGGTAATTAAGTGAGAATCGCAACGGTAGGGCGGCTGCTCTCTCGGTGGTCCTTCGAGCGAACTCCATCTAAATTCATAGCCATCTTCACTTTTCTTCTCTTCCTTTTCTCCGCCTCTGCCCTACGACGCTCCGTCGACCCATGCACTCGTTTACTTATTCGCCCGCTCTCTCTTTCTCTTTCTCTCTTTGCGTCTCCACCATTCGTTTGCTCATTCGTTCATCCATTCGAGAGAGTCTGCGCTCTCTGCCTAAACGTAATTTTAGAAGACGGCAATTTGCCGCACGAGAAAGAACGATGTGTTTAATTAATTAGCACAATTTGAATAATCGGATACAACAGATTTTTTTTCTTTTTCGAATAACTCCCTTTCTCCTTCCTGCACAGCCATCTCGAAAATGACACCGGAAGAGAATCGAAGAGAAATGACGTTATCAAAGAGAAGAACCGGATGCATTGACTTGCCCGGTGTGAAGAATCGGCTCTTAGATCCCCGGAGAAAAGGATCTGTACTCGAGAGACACATCCTGCTTCAGAGAAGTCTCAGGATTACTTTCCAGGAAGCATCGCACTTTGTCTCACGATTGGGACTCGCTAGTCATTGAAAGATCCGGCGGCTGCACATTCATCCGCCTCGAATCGATACTAACTAGTAGGCTAAATGGGTAAATAGGTAATTAGGTGTCTGTGTCTCCAGACAGGTAGGTAAAGCCTACCTAAATCCAGAAACATACCTAGAGAACAATCGTTAAACCGGAAGTGACGATTTTTATTTAATTCCCGAGAGACGAGTGAAATTGAAACGACAGAGAAGCGGGAGTGAAGGATAAAGAAAGAGTGAAAGATGAGAGAGAAGAGGAGACGCTTAGTTTAGGGCGGGGGGCGGTCATTGATCGGCAGGGGGAAATGGCAACGGGAAAGAGACGGAGTGCGAGAGAATTAAGGCGCGTTCACAAAACTTCTGTATGACAGTTAATAAGCAGTGGACGGCGCGAAGTCAAAATGTAGGCGAGACTGATGTCGATTGAAAGACAAACGATTTGTATCTTGATAACGTTATCGATCACTCTTACGAAAGTTTCTTCTCGAATTCACGTAACTTTTTCTTTAAGCAACGAAGCAGCTGATCGGGCAGTTATAGTTTATTTACTGCCAATAGATGGCAGACAAAACGGTTTTATTTAATTCGGTAAGGTGTTTCAACTGACACCGTCCTTCGGTAGATCCCTTGCAAGTTCCCTTTCAAAACACTTCTACCCTTTAACCTTTGTCCTCCCTAACGGTAGACGATGATGAAATTCAATCCACACGGTAAATATAATTCCGAATAAAGAAGCCCCTTGACTCAGTTAAGAGCTGGATAAAAAGTTCACGCTAAAGGTGCGCCTCTTCTAAATCCGAAATGGAGTTTTACGCAATTGACGTAACCTCGGATCTTGACCCGGAAGCGCTGAAAGATACGCGGCACTCGTTAGGTTTTTACTTTTTCCCCTTCGTTCTCCCTGCCTTGTCCTTTCCGTTTCCTTCTGCTCTTTTCGTTCTGTATTTTTAATTCTCAATCCACTGCCAGGAAAGTCGCTATAGTTGTTATTTCACTTCTCATGAGGATGCCCCGCAGGATATTCGATCCCGACTACGCCCGTATCTGTTCGCACCTGCCTGGCTTCCATGTTGCTGCTCGATACACATATGTGTCACGTGCACTGCTGCATACACACTTAGATGCACCTCGAGCAACAAGATATTTATCGATTTCACAATATTCCTATTCCATTTATCAAGGCTCACGATTCCTGTGCGCGTCGTACCGTACCTAGCTCATCTGCGAATATCCGGAAGAATTTTATCTGAAAAAAGGTAAACTGAAGCAGCCAGAGTGAAAACAAACGAGAGTCCTTGGAAACTGGAAATTATTTGGCATGAGGATAACAGCGTCACAATACCACTGTGGACGCAACGAGGAAGGAGCAATAATGCTTTTTCCAAAAAAAAACAGCCTGAGCGTCGATCCTGTTTTTCAATATCTTTTTTACAGAAAATACATCACGCAATCAACCTCGAGTTCATTCAATCGAATCTGACTGTACGCATCTGCACGCACACGATTGCATTAAAAACTCTGTACCTGTGCGAGCGCTCTTTCCTGCGAATCCATCAAGTACAACGATACAGACCGTTCAAAAATAAGTCTATCCGATTCCTCCGACGCTGGACCCAAAAATGCAAGGTTATGCTCAACGTGTGGACGCTTAAGTCCTGCTTACAAAAAAAATATACAGTTGTAGAGACCGAGAAGGAGGATGATAAATATCGACAAGGTGTATCCAGTATAATCAAAGCATCATTCACAGAATGAATAGCAATACTAAGAACCGGTATATTGAAAAAAAAACATAATGATGGATATCTCATAATAGGATTTAAGAAAAAAAAAACTATCCAAGGAACCGATCAGGTTTCTTAGTTCTTCGCACAGAAAAGAAGAAACGGAATTTATTATTTAAAGGTGATTTTCGATGCTGCGACACATCCTGTCCAATTTTAACGTCTTTTACTTTATTATCTTTTTTACCTACGCCCCCTCTCTCTCTCTCCCCTTCTCTCTCTCTCTCTTTCTCTATGAATTCTCTGTCGCTTGACTATTTTCTCTTTATGAAATTACTGAGTGCAATTGCTCGAGATTAAAGATGCGATACCGAACCCGTGGCAAGAACAACAAAGTGATGGCCGAGCAGAGCGATCCGTAGCGCGAGTTCTTCACTCTCTACACACGATACACGCATTTATGTATTTTCATACGCATGTAAACGCATTTCGCGTGAGAAAATATTGGCAGTACAGTAGACCCGAAAGACTCGACGTTTCCACAAGTTCCGCTCGGACTAGGACGAATTAACGTCAATCGCTAACGGACTACGATGACACGACACCGAGACAGAGCTAGCCTATTATTGTGATAGGTAGGTTGGATAAGTAGATAGGCAGATAGGCAGATACAGAGTCAGCAAAATTGCTAGATAAGTAGCGCGTAACGATGCTAAAAAATATAAGATCTTTAAAATCTGAAGATGACAGCTATCAGAAGTCATTGAATCAAGTAAACGGCCAATAACAGCTGACACGGCAAAT
The DNA here is from genome assembly GCA_030142655.1 of Trachelus tabidus. Lineage (NCBI taxonomy): Eukaryota > Metazoa > Arthropoda > Insecta > Hymenoptera > Cephidae > Trachelus > Trachelus tabidus. The sequence continues at coordinate 83,674 of JARQTI010000563.1, read as the reverse complement.
CAGCAAGAGATCATTGGAAAAAGACATTGCTGAGAGCAAGGCAGGAGGCCTTGAAGAATCCTCAATGAAATCCTGAATTACAGGAACTCTTTATCTGCCAGAGAAAACGAAAAAAAAACGAACAGAGAGACGAGCAACAGGTTGCACTCGGTGCATTGTCTCTCGAGCGATCGTTGCTGATCCCTGTGATCTTTGCCGCCAGGCCTTCTTTTCGGCGACAACTTAAAGCACATAGAAACCAGCAGACACGCTAGAGACTACAGGCAAATGAAAATTAAACATGACAGCAATATAATCCAGCAATTTGGCAGTCCACCCACCTACCTATAGAAATGGCTTAACGCCTATGCCTACCTAAATTATATATTTTTTCGAGCAATTCCTAAAGTCGTAAGGTTCTTGCTACTCTCGTCGCAGGATGATCGACCAGTCATCCCCTCTGATTAAGAGTTTCTCGGAACGCTTTAGAATTGTATGATAGGAGGCTCGAGCGACCGGCATAATAAACGATCGTTAGAGAATAGGTGATGATAATGATAGTAATAATAGTAATAACAATAATTGTTCTGTCTCTTACATGTAGACGCGTAAAACATTCTATCTCGTTAAATTCTCGATTCAAAGTCAGCGTACGTACTACGTCAACTACGTACTTGCCCGGTGACCCCTCACCCCGGCCATCGGCAAGTTATGAAAGAACAAGGGCATCTTACTTAAGTATACCATATAAAGATTATTTAAGGTCATTGAATCGTCCATCTCTCTCTCTCTCTCTCTCTCTCTCTCTCTCTCTCTCTCTCTCTCTCTCTCTCCCCCTCCCTCGTCTCTTCCTGAAAGAGGTACGCACACGCGCGCAAAACTCTTCAGTCTCCGTCCTCTTGCTGAGGAGTCCCGTGACGAGCATGGTGTCCTCTTTATCACGCAGAATCACTTATGGCACCGATGACTCTTCCTCCTGGAGCTGGAAGCAATCGCCATCTTTGAGTATGGCTACTCGTAGCAGAAGTAGCAATTTGACGTCTTCTTCGGGTCCACTTGAAGCTGGTTACGAATGTCTTGGAATAGCCGATAGCAGCGACGTCGCAGGGACTCTTCCTCTTCCACGAAGGCTCTTATCTCTCCGATCAACCGGTCCGGTTCAATATTCTGTGTGCGCTTGTCACTCGCCTTATCAAAAGAAGTTCGATCGTTCGATCTCCCAGCCAAGGGAACGTAGACGTCGTCGTCTTCGTAGGGCGGAATATGGTTGCCATTAATGCTTATATAGGAGGATATTCGTATCCTCACTGATCCCGATGAGTTAGAGACATTTCTAGCTCACGGATATACTTGGCATATACTTGGCGCGCTCGATGGCTCGTGTTTACTGGAAGGAAGATAAAGAGTACATCTCTTGATATGGAAGAGCGGAGCACCGTGTGTGCACCATAGGAGCGTCTCGTTACGCAATGCCGGATATCCAGGAGAAGAGTGGCTTTAGCGTGGCACCGGTTAAACGTGCGATACTCAAAGGAAAGGCTAGCGTGCCGCCGCAGGCAGGAACGTGCCCTGCCGTGCCCTGTCGTGGCATTCTGGTCATTCATGCATATCTAGATCTACGTAGCTGCGAAATAGGTTAGCGCGAGGGGAACCGTAGGTCATCGAGGTCAGATGAACTGGACTTTCTCTATGCGGCCATGCCTCCGGTCCATGCATCCAGTCAAAGAGCCTGAAAGCTCGCGGACTCGTGCAGCCATGCAGGGCGCGAGAGAAATGGGGGAAGAATCAGAGAGAAAAGATCAGAAGGAAATTAGGGGAAGCGTTGCAGGTGTTTCGAAAGGAAACTCTCATTGGATAACCCAGAGTTTGCTGAGGATGCTTGTCTTGCCGATGCGTCGCTGATCTCGCTCTCGACTTTCGAGCTCTCGATGCCGAGCTGCCGATCGTAACCAAGGAAGAAAAAAAAGAGGACGGACAAAGGAGACGAGAGGATCAATGGAAGAAAGGAAGGGAAGAAGGACAATTGAATTGTAGTAATAATGGCGGGTGTCTGAATTAGAAAGAGTCGAGGAAGTGCTCGACAAGTAGTGGATCGTGACTCACAGCTGATAGCTCATAGCTTATGATGCCACACCACTGGGAGCAGTTGCCTTTGCGAGGACTCGGCTTGACTGTGTTGCTGGTATCGGAGAACGTGAAAAGAAGCGAATAGCGTGGGTAGTGGGGGGGTGGGAGGACGGGAGCAGTTAAAATAGGATAGAGAAAAGGAGACAGCAATGGCAGCCAGAGAACATTCTCCTCTGACGCTCCGATCGATATCTCAGCTACATTGTTCCTCTCCAGCGAGTCTTTCTCATCATTTTCTCTCTCTCGCTCGTCGTAAAATGAGAGAAAAATTGACGAGCTAAAAGTACTGATAAAACCAGAAGTGCGTGAGAGGACTAAGGTAATGTTCCTTTTAAATTTTAAATCGCTCTCTCCCACCTGTAGCATTTATCGAGAAATCCTGTATTTCTGTCTTCTTCGTATTTTTCTTTCAATCATCAGTCAAGCGAAATTATTGCGATGGCACGTTAGAAAGTGAAATAAATGGAGGGAAACGGTAAGGAATGCGGAAGAAAGAAAAAACGAAAAGCAAGTACCGTGAGAAAATGACAGAAAATAAAAAGAGAGAAATTAGAGAGCGTGTGCCGAACAAGACGCCTGGTGACTGGCTGCCCTAGCGAATGGCTGGGTGGCCGGATAGGGATGCGATATTCCATCGAATCGATACGAAGCTGTTCCTTCAGCTAGTCGGTTCCGCAGCTCGTGCCGGAGAAGCATGCTGGGCTCAGAGTGCGATAACGATAACCAATAGAAAAAGCAAATATTATACAACACCTAACGGAGCAATCGGAGGTTCCTAGAATGTCGAGGACAAGATGATCAGGTGCTGCGATTAGTACGATAAGCACGATACACGTGTATGCATGTATACCGGTGCCACTTGCCGCTACTTATGCCAATGGCAAGTCAATCAGGAAAATTATATGTATTATGTATATTACAGAGAGGAAATGCTATATCGATAAGAACTGGACCGGTACTGACGTATTTATTAGAGCTACCTTTTGTAAGATGGTTTCTTGAAGCTCACCGTAAGCAAGACTTCGCGGCCGTTGTTCGTTCGAACGAGTAGAGGAGGACGGTGGGTGTCATAGTGGATTGGTGATTGGTCAATTCAAGCAGTCTCCGAAACTGGAAGCGGTGGCTGGCCACCGGAAGTCATGGCAGGCGTAGTGGTGGTGGTGGTTGTAGGAACCGGAAGTGGCTGTAGGGCCTGCATGTCGCAGGTGTGGGAACCGCGCTTCTTTAGGTCCTGGAACAATTGGTATTTCGGACATTGAATTTCCTGGGATTTAGACGTCTCTAAAAATGGCGTAAACTAGGTAAATTTCGAAACAAGATTCCGAATGACGTGTACGGAACGCGATAGGATTTATCTTCACCGTCTATCAAATGCAGTCATCGGCGCGACGACGAGTGCTGGGACTAGAAACCGAGACGAATAGATTAGGACAGGAAAGTCTGGATTGGGAAAATGAACAACACGAAAATGACGAAAGACAGACAGGAAGAGGTAAAAGGTGAAAAGTTGAAGTTCGCGGAACGTCATATTGAGCGCAGATCGATTTCTATTAAAATGCCAATCATGTGTCCCTCTTGTGTTTTTACGCGATCCCGTATACTCTGGGCAAAGAGTGAGAATCCACACTGTAAAGATACCTTTATACAATCAGTTTCCCGTCGCGTCATATCGGAACCCTGTCTTTGAGAAAAGAGAAAAAGAAACGAAAGAAAGCAAGAAAAGTGAATAGTGACGAAACAAGAAGCGAAACAGAGACAGATAGAGGCATATGTGCGTATGCTACAAGTAAGCTAGAGTAGGGACGTACATATATATGCTTATAGAGCTACGGAGAGTTTGACATATTATCACGCAACCCTTAAGGAAAGCAAAAGTATTTCTAAGGCTACCGTACAGTAGAAAAAAAGCAAACCAATACACTAAACGTAATATCATGTATACGCACAGACTAAGCTACTACTAACGTAATCTAAAATACAGATACAGAATCAGCTACGACTTATCTACAGGGGTATATAATATGTACATGTAGTATATATACAATATATACGGTGGAAGCGATCTATAAGCAAACGGCCACTGAAGCCTGGAAGCCAGTGAGAAGAAGCGCCATGTTCTGGGATTGGATTCCAGGATAGAACTGAACGGAGATTGTAGATCGGAGTCGATAGAAGAGGAGGGGAGAGGAGGGGGGGGGGAGGGAGAGAGAGAGCAGTATGTAGGGCGCCATATTTATTATGACAGAGTCGAGCCCTGAGCGAGTCGACGGCAAAAAATAAAAGGGGAGAATAAAGGAAAGTAGTTTCAGAGGTTTCAGCTGCCATCGAAATAACGCAAACGAAGGAAACCTGTCAAGCGCCATTTGTGTGCATATACAAATATATGCAGTTCAAAAAATAACAAGCGTAAAGATGCTCCTGGTTATCGAGATATCGTCTATCACTATTTTCGGCTCTAAATTGATAAGCAAGATCAATATCAAGGAATTCGACGTTAGAGACTCTTTTGGCTTGTTCATGCATTGCCCGAGAATTCTTTTATGCGCGGAAATCTGTGCCAGAACCTGCATCAGGATCATGAACTGACCAATGGCGACCATTTGTATTCAGATACGAGAATCACTGGATGAACAAAAGCACAGGCGAACGGAAGCGGCGCGATTGTACATGTATGTATGTCTGTCGGCGTATCGCACGCATCAGCCATACTCGATACTAGATATACTCGTACATAAATGGATAGAAATAGTACAGTACTGAAAAAAAGAAAGCTGGAAGAGGGAGGAACCAGGAGAGGAAGGAAGGAAGGAAGAAAGGAAAAAAGAAAGAGAGAGAGAGAGAAGAGCTAGAGAAAACGATTAAGGAAAGAAGGAAGATCGGAGCAAAGAGCGAAATGGCAAACAAGAGAAAGGAAGGAGAGGAAAGACGACGTCCGTGATTGGTCGTTTCCGTTAGCGTGTTTCTCTGGCGTCTTTACCTTTTTCCGCACTTGTATACGGTCTCCGTATACGAGCACCACTCTATCCTTGTTCTCGTTCGAGGTGAGCTGATATGACAAGCTCTGCGATGATTGGTTCCATGTCATTTTCAATAATTTGGTCATGGATTTTTTATATCGTTTTTTTTCCCGTCCATCGAATCCACATGCACATGAGACAATTTTCCATTCGGATCGCAGCAGCCGGCATTTCAATACCGGGGTTTTGCATATTCGTAGCGATCGTGTTGAATGTTTTTTAGTTTGAAATTTTGCATTTTTTTTGCGTTTTGCATTTTCAGTTTCGTCCATAATGCGCACGATTTATTGGATTTTGTCGGTTGCGCCAATGCAAGTTGCACGGCGATTGCAAGGAAGAAACACAGGCGCACAATGTGAGAGCACGAATGCGTGTACGAGTGCGAGAGCGAGAGCAAGATATAAACGGTAGCCAGGTAGTTCGATAACCAGGTGACCAGGAAGCCACGTAATCACAGGTAGGCAGGTAGGTAGGCAGCCACAGAGAGATCGTGCGGAAGCGGCGGGGAATCCAACAAGTCCGTTTGAAAATTTGCGAAGATGAGGTCCATTGCAGAAGATGTTACGTGTTGACGTGGGTAGTGACAGTAGTGGTAGTAGTAGCAGTAGTAGTAGGAGAAGGTAATAGCAGTGGTAATAGTAGTAGTAGTAGTAGATAAGCGAGACGATCGTTGATCATGTCGAGTAGAAGCCACCATTGTCGTCAGGATCAGCAGGATTGAAGATGATCGCCACAAGATCGCCATCGTAGTCGCCAGGAGCGTATCCACCGTCGCCACCAAAAGACCAAGTAACGGGTGGCACGGAAATAGGGAAATAGAAGAATTGATTGATTGAGTGAGGTCAGCTCAGACGGCGCAGCACATTTCTTAGTGCGTTATTATGATAACGGTCTGTCTTTGCTTCTTATATTTATTTAATTTATTAATATTTTCGTATCAATTTGTTTGTTTTTTCGTTAATTTTCATTTTCCTCATTCGCCTTGCCTTGGCCTCGCATTCAACTTGGTTCCGTGATTATTGCAGCAATTTTCAGCTCGAGTACTTTTACGCATGTTTTTTTTTGTCGCACTATTGCTTCCGTAATTCAGTATTATTTTTTAGATTTGTTTTTTGATATCTCGATTAGTTGACGTCGCATGTGCTTTGGCCTTGCGTAGTTATCGTTTTATCGCTTTTGACGCGAGTCGAGGCGGCTGCGATTTTTGACTCTGTCATATATCGATCGGTTTTCAAAATGAGGCCTCGACGAGATAGGTCCCGTCCATGGCGACCCCAGTCTGGCCCCCAGGGCCCGAAACTTGGGCCCTTGTCGCCGGGATGTACTGACTGTACGCCTGCTGAAATCCACACCACAAGCACACACTACATTGTTGCACGCCAGCCACCTCTCGGCTAACCTAACTCATCTTCTAATGGAAGTGACCCTCTTTCTATTCCATCTAATTGTCAAAGCTCAGATTTACCAATCGCTATCCTTAGACACGCTAACCCTTTTCTTGCATCCTCGATCTCGACCTTTCACCCTGAGCTTCGCGGATATTTGAACCCCGATGATAGAGCTGCTCGACGGCAGCGAATAGCTCATTGGAAATTAATATCTCAAGAAAAATGGCAAAAAGAACGCTGAATTTTTTACCAACAATTATAACTCGGTTGAATTATTTTCAATTTTGCTTTTTCAATTATTTTTTCTGCCTGACAAGACCTCAGTGCCACGACAAAGACTCCGGTAACCGTTCAGCAATGAGCAAAAGGCGTCTTACCGTTTCCTATCAGAGCTCATCCCCTGCCCTTAGTGTCATTCCAAAAGGATTTCTGTCAACGAAAAACTTGCCAATGTTCTTTCAGCCCGATTCACAAAGCTAAAGCCTACTTTGCGCGTGAGATCTTCTTTGGCCCGAGTGGCGCCATTAAAACTTTTCGCTTTCTCCAAAATTTTCTTACCATTGATGCAGCACGCGTGTTCACTAATCTGAAAAATGTCTACGAACAAATCATTCTACATTGATGATATCGAAGATACGAAAGACGCAATAGAAATTCTCTCGCCATTCAGTTCTATGCTCATTCGCTGTTCTACGGTGCCTATGGCTACGTTCGCAACTAACGAATTAACTGTTTGTAAAAAAGGCTGAAAATCAATAGGATTTATTATGGGAGCGATTTTCAGCCGCACAGCGCGCAACTGGGGAAACGGTACCAGCTGATACGTAACACCTGAAATGGGTCATTTAATGGGAATTACATAATCGCACGCGTGCGTCCACACATACACACCGCGCGCGTATACTCTTTCTCCCTTGCTTTATACACTATATATTATACTCCATATGATCGATATGTACAGAGACCATCGCTATTCTCTTCAGCGATCGCTCGAATGGAAACGAATGACTAGGAGACTGGAGCAATAATAGATCTACAGGTAATGGAAACGGGCCTTAAGTTTACCCACATAGAAAACAATTGTGGGACTACAAGGGTGTTTCTCCAAAACTATACAAGCGCATGTGAGTCATACATATATTTACAGAGATTCACCACCCCCCTCCCACCCTCAAACAGTATTCACATATATATCAACGAACAGAGAAAATCGGGAGACAAAAAGGGTTGCGAACTGCAGGCTATTATACTGGGTAGCGAATTAATACCGCCTTGGTGGACTACACGTGGGAATTACACCTTTTATATATTCTATAGTTATAACTAGGGTGGCTTGAGGCTCCTGGGGGTTGGATAAGAATTAATAAAGGGTATTGCGTCAGTAAGAGTGACGTGGAGGGGGGTGCCAACAAACGACTTTTAAAGGGGGTTCCACACACTGAACTTTGACACTTATGATTGAATTTTCTCTTGCCTGGCTGATCTGAAGTGGGCATCCCACTACAACGTCCTGATGTTCCTTCGGCTATGCATTATTCATGAAAGCAACTCGTATTATATTATATAGTACATTAATACCTCTTAACCGGTTAACCCGTTATCGCGTTAACTCCCTTCCTCCGAGCGTACGATTCCTTAACGCGCAAGCACTGCCTCGCTCAGGCAACACAATGCCAGGAGACAAGGCTTGCTGCTTCACCTGTCACACTTTGTAATCTGTTACCGGAAACCGTTCGAAAGGAGTCGTGGCACAAAAAGCCTGAGAGTGTAGAAAGTAGAAAGATCGGACCAGTCTCATTATTATTTCCTCTGTCATTGTCATTGCGATTGTTCTCAATAAATAATTGAGTAATAATTTCATTACCGAGGTGCAATTCGTTCCTTTGAAAGTCGTCGTCGGCGTCGCGTCGTTACCCTCTGCCAAGCTATAGGTAAAAATGAGATCGCAATAGCAAAGAAAGAGAAGCAACCCTCGCGGCAGAGCGAATCGTATAGAGCGCGTTATTAACTGCGCGTTCCGTGAGAGCTCTCACGTTTTTCATAGGCGGAGGGCCGGGTGAGGAGAGAGGGGAGGTGAAATGCGACGAATCAAAGTTCCCGATAAATTTACATCAACGGGAAATAATAAATGAAGACTCCGCGAATTAATGGGAAGTTTTATCGAAATAGAGAATTTCATTCGTAACCTTTTTTAAATGATTTCTTGCGCATAAATCTATTTTCAAGGGAATTGATAAGAGCATACACGACCTCGTGAATCGCTCGTATTCAAGTTGACAGTTCGAACGTGAATCAAGGGAATATTTATTTTTGTAAATTAACAAAGTTGCAGGACAGATGTCAAGTTTCCAAAAAATTCTTAAAATTCTTTACACCCCTGTCTGCCTCAAGTTTCTCATGTGCCAGATCAACCCCCTTTATCCAAGTACTTCCTGGGGGATGCTCGTTTCTCTCGGTGCCCCTTCGCGCACCCCTTTTTAACAGGACTGAACGCTACCGGAACTATCACTCCCCTATGAACTCGAACTTCCTTGAAAGTCCCTCCCCCGACTCCCACCTTACCACCGCGTTAACAACTGAAGAGTTCCGAACGCGCGCTTAATTCACTGCATAATTAATGTCTGGACGGTTTTAAACCGGGTTTACAGCACGGCGTCGCCGACAGGGCTGTGTGCAACAGTAGGACGGGAAGGAAGGGCTCTAAAAAGAATCAAGGCGAAAATGAACCGCCGTATTAATTGCATTACTTCCTAGTTTCATAGGGGCATACGGCACTGGGAAACTACGTGCCCAAGTAGGTGCTGTAACGATCGAATTAAGCCGCGTTCACATAGGAGCTGCGAATTTCACATCCTCCGAATTTCAAATTCTGACGCGTCAAATTTTTCATGTTTCACCGCTTACCGTGGCTCAACTGACATTTTCAAGATTACCGTTTGATCAACTGACTTATGAAGTGTTTCTGCTTCCTTAACTTTCCCTCATGAATTTTATCATTTTACTCAAATGCGAGACCAGGTTCACCGACTACCCTCGTTATTGATTCACACTATTAAAAATAAATATGCATCTACATTAATCGTGCCGTGCGAAGATGCTCTTCTACTCTCTACTTGTCATTTTCTCTTATTCCCGTTCCAATCAATCATTTTCCTCGTCATTCCTCATGCCAAAACTTTTTAAGTATCCCACTGTCTAAAAAGTATCGTTCGTAAAAATTAATCCCAGCCTCTCTCCGGATCAAGAGCGAAGATCTTCCGATTCTCTTGCCAGACGAATGTGACTCGCCTGAAGCTAAAGGAAACGAGTGAATCGCCATAAGGTGCATTAATTTACGAAGTAGAGCTCGTTTCGGAAAAGAACTCAAAATTCGAAGTGCCACGTTATTTTGATGCCTGCCACTGCATAGAAAAACTTGAAGAAATGACTGATTGTGAGTAAGCACTGAACGCGCGTGATAAGAGACATGATCTGGACGCTGCTGCGTTATGCCGACAATCAGCGGTTCCGTGCACGTTCGGAATGTTCTACAGTGCTGCACTACGCAGAGGCCTTTGTCAGCCACGCCTACATCTAACCTATCTAATCGCAATCAATGCTTCTGAAGAAAATGGAAGACGAGGAGGAGAAGAGAAAGTGAAAAAATGTGACAACTCGGTAAATCTAGGAAAGTAAGGTGGTCGAGTAATCATCGAAATTAGTGACTAGTTCGGAACAAGTGCCGGACTACTTTTTAACATATAAGCCTTCATCGCGATGCTCCATACGATCATTACGATGCGTATATAGATTTACACTAGGGAGTGTTCCAATCTAAATCTACGATCACTCTCCCTCCCTCCTTCCTTCGCGCGTCTTAATTCCAGAGAAAAGAGATATTCAGGCGATTATATAAAATGACTAAAAACATCAATGGCTCCGTTTTTTAAAAGGAGATTCAATAGCATATCCTACAGGATGCTATATCGATCGATCGATCAACAGACGCCGTCTTCAATGTAATACTAATATTCCTAGATGATTTCGTCCCATTCTCATTAACTCATTAAGTACGTGTAATTACCATTAAGACTCGCATGCTTACTCTAAATATATTAATTACTCATTGTCTCATTAGTAATTATGTAATCGTGGACCTCTAGCCGCTTTCCTCTCTAAAGGGGAGCTGTCGTAAAGCAATGCCTTAGACCTATTTCTATTGTTAACTGAGGTACCTTCAGAATAGTGTTTTTTTTTTTCTTTGACTCGAAGCCCGCTTTGCGACGTCTCTTAATGCTTGATGCAACTTTGGAAGCTGCATCGCTATTCGGGTATAGGCCACTCAAAAATCACAACGCGTAACACGGGCTGCTTTTGGAATGTGTCAAGTATTTTCAAGCTAAGGGTGTCGTGCGCGACACGTGAGCGCTCCAAAGTGAGAGATGTCGACGCCAGACGTCAGAGCCCATGCCGACGCCTCGCTTTTTCTCATTCTCTCTCTCTCTCACACACATACACACTCTCTCTCTAACAGCTAGACTCGCCACCGATCTTCCTGAAATTTCTGGCCCAGTGAGAGGAATTCGCACGTGGGAGACGCGTCCAGCGCGAAGGAACGATTGCTGAGAATTTCAAATATTCGAAAAGACACCAGGGCGTCTAGCGTGACAACCGATAACGTTACGACGACGCCGAGCGTCGTTTCTCCGTTTGATACGTATACATACATCTATGCAAGAGGATAAGAAGTGAATAAAAAATTAGTTAAAAGAAAAGATAGAAAATAACACAGACGCGAAGTAACGAGTTAATATAAAAAATTTCTCGTTATAATTCAGGAACAAAAATTTAAGAGCTAAAGAGATTTTAAAAGTAACTCCGCGAAATCTCTGACCCGCAGTTGCCTAGTTTATCGAGATATTTCATTCGTCATCTTTAGATTCCTAACTAATCGTAAGATTGTCCTATCTTAAGACGAAACTTATTAAAGGGGGTTCCATCGGTATAGTAACCAAGCTGATAAGGCTTACTTTTCATTTTTATCTTTAAGAAGTATTTTTGAGTCTTGATTAGTTTTTTTTTATCTCTCGTTACGCAATTTCTTTAGCGAGACGCGCTACTGTACGAGGGACAGATCGACTTCCTGTTCCAGCTACCTCCGAACCCCTGGACCCAATGACAGTGCCAATCCCAATTACGACAGTTAGGTCAGGATCACGAGGTATATCTCTTTGTCAAGTGCACATTTGACCTGAAGACGCATCTAAAAATGCTCCATTCTGTGTCCAGTGTCGACGGAACTTTCTGGCTTGAGTCCTAGACTACGATAAAGTGCGATATGCATACGAATGCGTATATACTACGACTAGATATATCTATCTAATTGTAAGTGTATGGTACACAGCACAAGTTATGAAATTGGGATTGGGGCTGGAATTGCGTTGAGGAATAAAATGGCTCATCCGAGATTGTTGAGATTGTCGTGATCGCACTGGCTCGAAGCGAGCCACGCGCAGTCTTGCCGGAAACGGTACAGCGGAAGTGAGCGAACCGGAAATTAACAAGAGCTCGGGGATAGTCGAGGGTGGCACCGTGAGCTCGGGCAGGACTTAAGTCGTGCCGAAGGTTAAATCTAAATGGAAGACGTGGTGGCTGGGTGGGAAAGGGGGGGGTGGGGGGAGGGGGTGCGAGTTATCTCGCTCTCTTGGGGATGCGAATTTTAATGGAAGACGTCGCAACGCGATCTCGCTGATATACATATATTTATATTATAAAAACGGCGTATGGAAATCGCGTAAAAGGATATGTTCTGCTGTCGAGGAACAGGTGGCTCATTGGTTGGCGGCCATCATGGAGATATAACCAGGAAGTCCTGCCATTCTCTTGGACTTCGAGGAGAAGATGAAAAAAGAAGCTGGAGTCAGCCAGGTTTGCTCCAGGGCGTAATGGGCCACTGCGTCTCTCTGCGTCTCATTATAAAATCTAACTGACCTCGACTTCTTTTAACTTACTGGACTCCCTGGTTTCATCGTCCAAATTATTTCGACGAAAACTGCTAAGCGCAATTTCGAATCTCTCGACTGATCTGTAACTGTGTCGTATCAGTGGCTAATCGGGAAGAGGGAAGATGTTTGCTCGTGCGACAAGGACGCTTCCACGCGAACGAGCAACATCAACCTACTCGCCAAAGCCCTTCTTCCATTCTTTAGACCTATGACCTATCTAACGATCTATCGTATGATTGTGCATATGACCTATAAGACTACGACACCGATTTAGAATTTCGTATTATCATAATTCAGAGAACCGGGACTTTTCCGGTAAGCTGGGAGCAAGGTGGGAACCCGAAGTGAGGGTTAGGTAAAGGAAGGGAGGAGAGGACGAAGAAAGATTGGCAGAGATAAGGTTGCGCGTCGTAAGATGAAGACTCTGGATAAAGATGGAAAAAGTGGAACAAGGATGTAGATGATGAACGTAGAAACAGCGACTAGCCTATCCTTAAATGTCCTATTCCGTTCTCTACCTCTATTCTCCTATCCTATATCCTTAGGTATTACCTAACCTAAAATATTCTATGATATCCGTTAGAAGCCTAGGCTTAGCATCGACTTCCGGTATCATTTAGAATTTGAATGAGTGATACTTGTGGTTCAGTCGCGTTTAGAGTCTTTATCGACAGACTTACGATTCTAATTGATCGAGCAATCGAGATCGGTAATGGCGTAGATAAGCGAATCGCAAAGAAGGAAATACATGAATAATTATTACTAATGATAATTAATATGCCAAGCCCGAGCTCGAGGCTCACACCCGCGTCTCGTTGTAAGGACTGCACGAGGCTCCCACGGCCGGCCTGCGACGCTCGACGTCGCCTGGCACATTGAACGCGACGTTCGGCACTGTCGCAGGGTTGACGGGGTTCGCAGGTGCCCCGGACTGCGAGTGATAATGCGGGCCTTGCGATTGGTGAGAATGAGGGGAAGAGGAAGGTGGACCCTCGCTGATGGAGGTCGTGGACGCGAGGATGCGTCGACCGCGTACCTGGTAACGCTGAGGATAACATCGGCCGCAGCACGAGTGCAAAAGGCCACCTCGTGAGGCGGTGCTGTGCGCTGGCGAGGTCAAAGGTGATGGAGAACCTGGTCTCTTTGGCGCACCGTTATACGGCACTTCCATTTCCACGAATTCTCGGTCCTGAAAAAACAATAAAACTTAGACTCGTGATAACATTGAAATCTAAGAGCAAGCATAAAAATACAGTTCGCAATTAGCATGAGGTACTGGCGTATCGGTCGAAGAAAAATATAACCTGACTGCGACTAACAACGGGAAAAGGCCAGGCAGCCCGAGCGAAAGACGGTCAGGGCCGGTTGGTGTTGGTTTCCCATTCTCAAGCTCACAGGAACGCCAAGAAGGTAAACTAGGGAGAGCAGCTTAACCGTAGCGATTGCGCGCTCGATATTACGCCAAATGGAAAATCTAGCGGGCTGGCCGAGGAAACAGAAGGCTATTGTTGGAACGACGTTGCTTTCCACCGTATCTCGCTATAATTAGTCCCCGTGTGACGTCAGCTTCGAGTCTGGATATTCGATCGGTAGCAACGGAAGATGAACTCGCGTGGGTTCAAAGGGACATCGATGATGTTCCCTCCTCCTTCACTCCTTCTTTTTCTCAAAGTTACTCCAGTTTTTTAAAAATCCTACAACTATCAAAAAAGACACCAGACACATATACTCGTATGATGATCATCATTCGAACCATGCGGCTGAGTTATCTCCATATAGCGTATGGCTAGGAGCACACGAGTGGAGCCTACTTGAGGATTTCTCGTGCTGGCAAGTCGATTTAGAGATTGCTTTAATCCGAGGAAATGGCCGAGCGAGCAATCCGAGCGAGAGTAGCTGGATAACCGGTGAACCGTTGACTCGATGAGTCGAAAGGTCACCGGTGACCAATGAGGTCACCGAAGAGCAGTAACCAGTACTAGTTCTCGGCAAACCAAGCCAGGCTCGTTTAAAGACATTTATTTCGGAAAGGATGTTCCATTGACCCCAGAGCGTATACACGTATACATACATAGAAAGAGAAAGAGAGAGATGGACAGAAAGAGACAGAGAAAGAGAGAGAGAGAGAGAGAGAGAGAGAGAGAGAGAGAGAGAGAGAGAGAGAGAGAGAGAGAGAGAGAGAGAGAGAGAAGACTTGTCTCCTCTCAAAGTGCGAGGGTCCTCAAAATTCTTCTCACTCTGCAAAAGAGATTGTATCTTACTAACTTGCTCATTGATAACTGCTACCAATTGCTCCCCGGTAATTCTCCTTCCGAGGACCTCCTCCTAATCAGTCCTTTAGTTCTCATAGAGAATGCCACGAGGATCTGACGGAAAGTAACGAAAACCCAAGGAAAATGACGCACTGTTGGTCGGCATTTATAGCGTTATTGGAGAAAATAAATGATCAACCAAACTAATCCCAAATACCCTTCGGCTCCAGCAGCATTGTCTCCAAGTGATGTTTAATGATATTTAAAAAAAAATCCCAAGTAATTAGAGAACAAACGACTCACCGTGGTCTTCTCAAGGCAGCGCAACAGATGGTGATGCTGCAGCTCAAAGATGTCCTCCTCCTTGTAGTTCTCATCGAGCTGCAATCCGCTTTCCTGAGCGGCCAATCGCGCCTCCGCCGCTTTCTTCTTGCTGACAAAAGCCGCCCCGCTAGACGCCTTCGCGATTCGGATGCGAGCCAGCCTTGCTTTCTAAAAGAAAATTCGAGAAAAACAATGAGATTAATCTCTCCGAAGGAAAAGCAATGAAAAAGGATGGACAGAGGATGTGGGATGTGCACACGCCTAACTAGCTGTGAGATGTCCCGATTACACAGACCGCGACCATATTCCTCAAATAAGGCTTTCGAGGTAATTCAAAGGAAATTGGATTCGGTCGGAGCATCTGCCTCCATTTTCAGGAGCTCCACCTTCACACCCTATTGGTCCTTGATCCTCAACTGGCTCGACCACCTCGACCTACGTCATCCACCTTCTACAGTCTCCGGTAACATTCACCTGCTTCGAATATACATACGTATACATACAACGTACTCTCTCTATACTGTGAGGCCTAGTCCACATGCACTCTACAGTAACGGCACATTAAATGCGCTGAACATGTTAACCGAGTCGTTAGAGTATTCAGGCCGTTTTCAGAACGATTACACTCAACCTGGACTATCTATTTTCGCCCTGATAACGCCTTTCCTCGCACCACTGAAGAAGCCCGAAGCACTCGCCGATCGCTCCCTTCGCCGTCGTTTTGATTTTCCTGACGTCTTACACCATCCTAACCATCCTAACCATCCCAACCGTCTTACTCTCTGGATTTCCTTGGGACGTGACCTCCTCTGCAAGATTTCGCTCTGGAAGCTCACAATGACTAATTGTTACTCCTGAAGAAATCCTGGAGCATCGACCATTTGTCATTCGTAAGGGGGAGGCGCCATTAGCTGTTATTCGAGTCGGAGCGTAAAGTGGCTTGAATTATCTTCAGGAATATATTATAACGCGACGTTAATAATTTCTGAGAAAATTTTAAAAATTCCAAAAAATAATATACTGTCGCAAGAAGCACCTACTGATTTTGACCAAAAACTCCGCTACACACATCGGCTTCAAACACCGTTTGCCACAAGAGAATTACAAAAAACCGATCTCATGTCGCCATTTTGTGAAACGAATCTCTCAAAGCGACATATGCATTGTCTCGGGCTCAGGATTGCGGAGTCGTGTTTCCTTTTGAAACCGTCAAGGGACCACGTGAAATAGTTTTCTGTACTCCAGTGGACCAATCTTCGCCAATTTGCATTCTTATATTTCTTTTTTTTTTCACGAAGTACGGAACAATTTCGCAAGAGTAAAGCTTCGGGAAAATTTATACGGTCTGAAAACGACGTTACTGTTTACCTCAAAAAGACCGTTTACGATGCACTGGGATGCCGTGACGTTTAGCAGACGCTACGCGCTGGCTTTGCCAATCTGATAAACAAGCGAGTAACGGGAGCAACGGGAGCCAACGGAAGTAACGGAAGCAATGGGAGCCAACGGGAGCTCTGGCTGCGGAAGGAAACTTCGGTTGTAAGTACTTCCGGGAGGCACAGCGATATCCAGTCTTCATGCGGCACATCTGACGCACTAGATGCAACGTCTGCATTTCCAAATGAAAATCTGCCACAGATATGGACTACAGACATAGAGGTTACCGGTAGGCGACATCGCGTTACGTGTGTACGACCCTTAAAGTTAAGGTGCGCTGCAGGCATAAATGAAAACCATGACTTATTATTGAAACCGTGACGTCGGCAACGTTCAAATCCAAGTTCGAGTGAATGCAAAGAATTCGGCAACACAAAAAGATTCTCCCTTTGACAATAAAATAAATCGCCATAAAAGGCTCAATGATAACAACCTGCTTTCTCGCGCTCCGAGATTATTAATTAACGCCCGCCGCCTACATACATATGTACACATATGACTAGACAAAAGCGACGTACGAAACCAACACTGACGCGTCGGGCATTTGAAATTTGTGTTACGCTGGAAATTTGCCAGATCGTCGGAATCGGTAGCGCCCAGCGTGCCGATCGCAGATGCACACACGTTTTACTATGAACGCAGATCGGCTGACCCTGCGACTGAAATTGCACTCCGTCATTGATTACGTCCAGAGATTAAAGAATGTCTAATCGATTGGAACTATGTATAGATACGTATAGAACTGATCCTGATCCTCCTATATCGTCTACACGTCCACGTGATAGCAGGGCTGATTGGGGAAGGGCCGGAAGTAGGTATCGGTTTTCTCCTCATCCTATGTCAGACGCCACTTACGTTATTACGTGGGAGCTCTGCAGGGCGTCCCCAGGCGTCTCTGGGATATTATATTGTATACAGTTACGCTGCGTTTGGCATCTTCAAGAAGAATTCCCTCTGGCCTTTGACCTCTGACACTTCGTTCTCCAGCCAAAGCTAATGAGAGTAATGAGGGTCGACGTGCGAGAAAACGTCAGGAGCATGATCAATTGGGTAGCACTATCAATCACGACGGGATGCGAAATTAAATGCTTTTTTCTGAGCTTGCGGCTTTGCCGATGACGATGGCGCTTTCAGTTTTCCTCGCGACTCAAATAAAAAGAGTCGAATCGCTCCGACCCCTTGAGAAAAGCCGATAAGGACAACGACGTCGCTTCGTGAGGAATGAGCCTACAGCGTCGCGACGCGATTGACAGAAATTTAAGAACCGAC
This sequence comes from Trachelus tabidus, assembly GCA_030142655.1. Classification (NCBI taxonomy): domain Eukaryota; kingdom Metazoa; phylum Arthropoda; class Insecta; order Hymenoptera; family Cephidae; genus Trachelus; species Trachelus tabidus. The sequence continues at coordinate 65,897 of JARQTI010000563.1, read as the reverse complement.
AGGCCCTATAATTCTCTCGATCAATTTTGCATTAGTTATCGACGAAACTTCACGATAATCGGTCGTCTTATGGGACGAACGAGCGATTATCAAAGGATCGCGACCATCTGACAATTAGTATTTTATGTTCAGGCCAAATTCAATGTCCTGTGATCAGCATGAAAGTTGAGTGACTGTCAATAGAGCGGGGATAAATCGTATAACGAGAATTCATGATATTCTAAGGGTAGTTTTTCGAGTTTTGAGTCAAGAGAGGACAAATGAGTGTTTAAAAATCAGGTGGGGGGGTGCTCCATCCTCTCTCGTTATTTTTTGCACCGCCCCAGGGGTGGTTTTCATCTCTTGCAAGCCGACGAAGAAAAAGTTCCAGAAAACCGACGACGTTGCCGACGATTTATTTCGAAAATAACTGATTAAAAAGGAATTGAAATCTTGGCGTGACGTTGAAAAATACAAATTATTAAGCATCAGCGTAAGGCATTGATAATGGCGTTTGTTATTGAAAAAAAAAACAGTCAATCCGTTTATCCGCCGATCCTATCATTCATAAAAATATGCGAACCAACTGAGACGCCCCACCTGAAAATGTTTCTCCCACAGACATCAAATGGACTTGGTGGCTGACTTCGGTTGGTTCCACTTGACTAGCGCCGTACGATATCCGTACCAGCTTTACAACTTACAATTAGATGCGACGCGTGAATCTACGCGCTCGGTTTAACGAGTCCTGGCAATCCCCAGAGAGCCGAAGGGAAGAGGGAAATGAAAAAAGGAAAAGAAAGGAGAATGTATGACAGCCACGATCCCCTTTTCTCTGGCTTCTCTTTCGCTTGGACAATCGTCACCCGATCGACACGTTTTGCCGACACCTACGCCATAAACAGTGCGCCGGATGTTTTTGACATTAACTTCCCAGGCTCTACGCCGTCTGCCTCCATACTTGTGGCGCACACCGCTGTAGGGCGCCCCAGGCTACGGGGCAAATTTGTTTTGGTAATTAAGTTTTACGGTTATTGGTTCGCGCTTACCATTATGAAATTTCGCGCTTATATAACTGAGATTATATTTAGCAGCCCTCGTGGCCACGTCTCATCACTCATCACTCGTCACTCGATACCGCAGACACCCCTAAGACATCGGTGCCAGGCCGCCATTTTCCGAAATTTTTCATCCCTCAATCAGATATTCAATTTAACCCGTCGAAGAAAGGAGAAATAAATTTACTTTTCATACCCATAAATTTACAAGAGCAAAGAAACACCGAAGCCTGCCAATTGGCGAATCGCATCAACCATAACAAAGTATACAGCCGCTGACTAACGTTTGATCAACACGATGGCGCCGAACAGTCATTAAATGCAGATATAACTTTAAGAGATAACTGTTTATCCGTTTAGGCGAGTGGCTTCGTCTCCTGACGCTGATTTTTTTTTGTAGGTTGGTACCACCACCACCCAAAACGAGCTCATGCGCCTGTAGACTGTAAATAGTGGGAATCGAGCTCTCAGAGTTTTACTGTCTTCTTCTTTGTCGCTATGCCATGTTTACATGAGAATCTCGTTAAACCCCTTTCTCCCCCATTGAGGCACATACATACATGAAATACGAAGTATACGAGACCCACGAATCACTAAGCTCAGGATGCATCGCCGAGCGTATTTTTCTTCCAGATTCTGACGTCTTTGCAATATTAACTCCAGCAATCGCGATGTATCGCCACTCTATTAGAAATTTTTTCGTTTCCTCTGCCACGGTTTCACTTGTCTGGATTCTCTGTGTAAAGTGGGAATACGAATGAGGGAACTTCCAAATTAATTGGACGCCTTCGCAAGAGTGAACGAATAATTGAACGAGGGAATTTTTTTTAAATCTTCCATTAAGTACAGCACAGCTCTGATAAAGTGGAACGAGTCGAAAAGGCTCTTCCGTGCTTGGAGCAGCTTTGTATTCGCGATCCGTAGGCCGAGCCCACCTAAACGAAAGCCAACGACCCTCTCTCTGACTGTCGGTCGCATTCACCCCTCTTTCGGGTGGGAAACAGTCCTCTTTTGTTTAGCGACCTGAGTAGCACCTCGGAGGTATAGTACCTTGAAGTCCAATTTAATCGGGCCGGATCGAAACTGAGATCCGAGCATAAATAGAGCCATTGATTGATCGAGCTATCGAAGCATCGGTAGGACAGGTGGGACAACCGCAACGAGACACGACACGAGGCATCGCAGGCATCTCCACGCGGCTAATAAAGCCAGATGGAATTTACGATGAAGCTAATTGGCTGGCAATGGCGTAGGGTGCACGCACAGAGTGCATGCCGATCACACAGCGACGCTTCGCGAGATGCGAATCGTGAAACGCGGATCTCTGCAACGCGAACCGTATATGTGGTTTACGCGCACAACACCTGCCAATGAAGGAGTCAAACAATATGATCATACGTGTAGGTACTCATATGCGGAACAGCTGTAATCAACTATACGTAGCATCTGGCAGTGAGCCAAAGCAAACAGCTCGCGATGCACACTAGCGGTAGGTATAAGCGACACCGACGCCGACGCCGACGCTGTTGACACGAATGCACTGAGAGACTCGTAAAGCGCCTACAAAGAGACTTCAGACATATATGTGTATATGTACATATATGTACATAAATAAACCAATAGGAATACGCCATAGGAGCCGCTAGTTACGTAAAAATCTCAGCAGCTGAATGCAGTGCTGCCAACGTCAGACTGCAAACTCACGTAGGAGTGTGCTGCTTAGTGTATATCCTCACAGCTTTGCGTGCGATAACCAATATGCTCCACTATATAAATAATTTTATAAATAATTTGTAGGTTGTCATGTATCACTTTCCCTCTCTCTCTCTCTCTCTCTCTCTCTCTCTGGCTCTCCGTGAATCTCAAAAACTCCCAATGACTTTTACCAAGTCCTTAAGGGCACAGACAGACACGCTAACGAGACATTGAAGATGCGTGATGATAAAAGTAGCGAACGCCATAATCGCCATATTGATACGTGTCACTCTAGGAAGTTACCACTTTGTCAGAATCTGACCTTTCCTTGGAAAAAATCGAGAGATACCAGAGACACGATTGACGTACCGGCGCTTCCGTTCACGGCGCGTTGCTCGTAAATTCTGCCTGGTCGATAATTCGACGCACGAACTACACTAAGCGGCTTATGGAATTCCGTTCAGGAATTTTACCCCATTGTGGCCATTTGTTCTTAAATTCTATCGGCAAGTGGCAATATGTCAACGAAAACGTCATGGCTGGACACGAAACGCACATTATTTCGCCTTTAGATATCAGCAGAAAGAAAATGTTACTGCAGTACCCAATAAAATCAAAAAACAAAGACACCACTATCGAAATGGAACGTATACGGCGGAGGTAAATACTCTCTTCGAGGTAGATAAAGTGGCTCGATCAATTTTCAAGCACCTTCAACCATCCTGAACCAATTGCTTCTGGATTCGAGTGCAGAGAGTTAAAGCGCTCGTTAGCACGTGCACCGAATAAAAGTACCTGTTAAACGAAAACCAGGGCCCCAGCTCTTTGAATGAGTACACATAACCTATAAAACGATAGATCGGACTTCTACGCTACGTATACATAAATATAATACATAGCTCTGCGTAAAGTCCCTTGTGTACGTATTGTAGAGCGATAGAGCGTTTACATAATCCCAATGAACGTCGTGTTTTCTCTTTGTAAACCCAGTCGAATAATTTGGTGGAGCTCAACGTACGGCTTCTGAGAGAGGGGAGAGTTGGAGACTTATTTTAAGGGTTGTAAGGTGAAAATAACTCAAGTGAGTCGTAGCTAGTGGAGCCCGTACTCCTTCCCAATGGCCGAGACTGGATATCTCCTGTGGATACGAGTATGGATAGAGATACCGAAGAAGATATTCGCTATACTCCTCGCGCCAGCACGATCTTCTGCAGGGATGAATCTCAGGTATCCCAATCCAGGAGGCTTCATAAGCGTATTGGTAATAGATGCCAGTGTACTTGAATATAGTTTGTTATGCATTGAAGAGATAGAGAGAGGATTTCTTCCATAGTATGGTTGCGCACCAACATATAGGGTGAGCTTATTGAAAAGAACTCAGAAACTAGCCTGAGTGCAAAACAAGATGGATAGTAGTAAAGCCTGTGGATAGAGTATGAGAAGATCCCTGGGAAAATAGGTCGAATAAGGGTTGTATGTGAATTATAGGAAGGAAAAAAGAAAGGCCAAGCGCGACTCACCCTCTGGGCTTTCCTCTTGTCGGCGCGCTGATTCTGGTGATAAATTCGGCTGAAGTTGCTCACGATTACCGGCACCGGTAGGGCGATCACCAGGACTCCGCTAAGGGAGCAAACTCCCCCGACGATCTTACCAGCAATCGTTTCCGGTACCATGTCGCCGTACCTGAAAGTCAAGAGCGTATTTAGATTTTGAGCCACAGAGCGAGCCCTCGCTGGGTTTTCCATTTATACAGCTTAAGGCTGCATTAATTTTTCATGCAGCTCGATGCAAACGCGACTGTGCGGTGCAGTAGATGCGCCTTGTGAATTTCGCGGCGAATGAGTTTTTTAATTTGATCTTCTTCCTTTTCCAAATAAATAATGAAAAGGAGATCAGCCTGCGCACATCCTGCCTTCTATTTTCTCGATTACGCCACCGAGTTCCTCCTTAGTACTTTTACTCAACAAGGACCCTCCGAATGGATGGTACTCAAGGTTGGCTTTGAAGGGGATTGGGCTTCGACATTAAACCAGACATACCGGATGCCAGTGGTCTTGTTGGTCGGAAGGTCCCTGGAGGTTCCAAGGTCTAGAAAGATATGAGGGATGGCGGAGGATAAGCTCGGAGAGCTCGAAGGGGTCGAGGAACTTTTTGAAATAATAACCTAGAATACATCGAAGCTGACTTCAGAGGGTTCGGTAGCATCTCTCCCAAACTACCCTTACCAAGAGGAACCTACGCTGCCTCGGTATCGTAAGTAATTACCGGTCGCAAAATGCGCGAATCTATGTAGGCCTTTGTATTGTTCAAAAATATGCTAGCCAGTAACGAGAACGAAGAAACGATGGAAACGCTGCCTGCACGTCGTGGGATTGTAGGTCGCTAGGGTCCTCTCAACGCACTTCCACATCCCTTGGCATTATAATCGCAACGGTGCGAGAAAGAGATTACCGAAGGAACCCGGGAAACTTTTCGGAAGTCACGGAAGAGCAACGCAGTTTCGAGGTTCATTTACGCGTTTAATCTCATGTATACAGGTATATTTATTAAGCAGGGTAGTTTCAAGGATCATTTACACGTGTGTCTTTCTGCTTTCTGGACGCAATAATCGTTCGTTCGTTATCTCCCAGGTTCGAAAACGCTCCGTGCAGCTTCATTCGCGCAATCTCGATTCGGTCCATGCCACGAATTAGTATTAGCTATGGCGTCCTCGAGGGAGCCACGTATGCATCTGCATACACGGGCACGTATTATTGCCGAGCTGTCCTTCGGTAGCATCGATGCCTTTAGCCAGGTTAATCTTCAGGATCGACGGCATCCTGGGACGTCATTCTAGTCCAGGTTAGACTAATTGGATAACGGGGGCACCTGTCCCCGAGAAGGACATAAATGGCCGAGTACTAACTAACATTAGATTTTGGTCCCATGGCTAATCCCTAACTGCCAGCGGACCTCCGATAATGATCATCGATAATGACTACCATAGATATCTTTATCAGCACTGCCTGCGCTCTTTCTCGCGTGAGTCCACTTGCTGCGCACGTATCATGCGTGTCATTCTGAGACGACGCTAAGCGTCGGCCGATGCATTCGAATGGGATAAGTGAGGGTAAAAGCAGAAAAGGTAAATCAAGAGAGAAAATAGCTGGGTGGGCCTCGGCACGCCGGATTAGAAACTTATTTTTAGCCTGACGCGGCTGGCGCGCGCCGCAGACATCCGCGCGAGGTACTCGTAGGCCCACGAGCGCACGTTGCGTTCTTCCCTTATGCAAAAGACTCATCTGCATGTGCAGGTTAGTCAAAGAATCAAAGAAGCTCTGTAGGACACGTTTTTCAATTTTAATTCAATCCTCCATTATAAATGCGCATTTATCCCTTTACCGAAATCTGCATATTATTTTGAACAAGATGCGTGTTTATATACTTGCGTTTCCTGCGAGCTGTTAAAAGACAGCGATGCAGCTTTGACTTGGCTCGGTTCGCTTGATGAAATCTTTAAGAGTTTTCCACGAGGAAGGGAAAAAAAATAGTTTCTTCAACGAGCTTCCTGTCTAAGAATTCGTAGAACTCGTAAGTTGCAGGCAAAAGAGGAACGTCCCGAATGATATCTAACTGTGAACTTTACCCCTCTTGACTAATCGCTTGAGGAAGACCGTCATCAGATTCAGTCTGATTTCATCGATGACTCAGGATTTTGCGTAGCGCTTATACATATAGATTAATGACAAAGACTCATTGGCCGGCTGATCTAGTAATTGGAAAATGAGTGAAATGGCGGATTTAGAAAACCGTTTCGATCGAGAAAAAGGGAACGTAAAGTTTAGCCCCAGGTGCCGACGACTTTTCGCTCGAGGCTTCGCTTGCTTACTAGCTGACTCGAACAAGGCGAAGAAATATGGAGCAGAGCAAGGAACAAGCGCTCGAAGCCTGCTGCAGCTCATTTTCCCAGCCAGTAACGTCAAGGCTGGTTCGAATCTTCCAGGGAATTATTCCACTGGCTCTCCAGTGTCTCTACGTCCTCTGCCCTCCTTCGCGGTCGGTTAACCAATCCTCCGTGCAAATGGACCACGAGATATTTTAACTGCAGAAGCAGCAATTCTATCTCGAATAAGAACAGGACGATGGGTAACGTGACCGAATAACGATTGTCCTACGCGTCTTTGCAATTGCATGCTGGCTCCAGGGAAGATCTTATCTGGGGAAACGTACCAAGGCAGAAGTTAGCCGATCGCCGAGCAACACTCGTGTACAGTGTCCATTCGCTCGACTTGCTCTATCCACTGTATCCGCTCTATCCGCTGTAGCCAAACAGCTGATAATGCGATACGGCCTGTTTAGACCTGCCGATGACTGACATGTTTTCGGTAGCGTCTTTGATCAAACACTCCTTCAATTTTGAGATGCTGCAGATCAAGCAGCCGCTCTTTCACACGAGAGAAATATGCCTCGTGGAATTATAAATAGCCAAATTCGTAAAGGCGCACTCGAGCGCCAGGTGGACCCCTAAAAATTGGATATTACATTCCGTGCCTAACTACCGTGAGGATCTGCCGATTGGAACCTCCAATCAATTTCCATGGGATTAATTTTTTCGACAATTCCATCAAATAAAATCCCAATGGCAGCAGTGGCTATCCGCTTGCACTTTACTCGGAATGCAGCCAAAGGAAATTCTCGCGTAAATAGTTTCCCTGCATCAGCTAATTCCAGGGCGAGACTTGTTATCTAAACATGTAAAGTTACTCCATATACCCCGTGGAATTGCTAATCGTCTCAAGCCTGGACAATTCCCCAGTGCTTGCAGGTTAACGATTCGACCATAACCCATTTTGCAATTTGTGACCCGTGCGACCAGCAACGAGGTAAATAATATTTAAAATATCGAGCGACAATTGAGGCGAACACGCGACCTCCATTCTGCTAAGTGAATGCGTGCAAAGTGTAGATTGCGCTGTGTGGATAGTCGATAGTCGATAGGCCGCATTTTCAACGCTCTCTCTTTATTCAAGTATCGATAAGATTTTCGGTGCGATTGGCACAATGAGGGTAGAATCTTCGAATAAAATGAATTTCTAAAGCGCAACCCAACTAAATACTTTCGACGAATAAAAAATAAATCGACATGATCTAGCAGTTATGATTATCGGTGACGAATTTCGAATCTCCATATAAAATGAAGGTAAAGTAAAGAACTTGACACTGTGCAGGTATTAGCTTTTTAAGTACGACTTCCGCTAAATCTACCCTTAGTCGAACTATCGATTTCAACTTTCGTTTATGTCTTGTTAGAAGATTGGAAAGGCGCCAGCCAGAACCCTTTGTGCACCGACGGGACGCCACCGTCGCTGTGTGCGCTCTCTGTGCGCTCTGTGCGCTCTGTGCGCTCTGTGCGCTCTGTGCGCTCTTTGCGCTCTGTGCGCTGGTTGCCCAACGACACAACTGCCTTCCTCCAACTACACAAATCACCATTAAATCAATCAACCGTGAATCTAGTGGTTTAGCGTGAGCTTGGAACTTCCGTTAAGTTTACCGAGAGCTAATCGCCCGTCATCCCTGGAGTAACGTAAAATCGCGGCAGGTCCTTAATGCGGGCGAATATGAAGAATTCAATGAAGAACACGCCAGATCGATTGGGACAGGAGGTCAACGGAGTCAGCTGGAAAATAAGGTCATCAATTTGTCCTAATTCCTAAATACTTGACAAGGTCAGTGTTATAAACGGCGGCGGTTGGTTAATGTCCATGAAATTCCATAATTTTTAGCAGGCCTTAAAGACTCTGGTATTATCCTGACCAAAAGAGAGAAGAACAAGGTTACAGTAACCCTTTGAGAGCAGCAATTCGAAAATCTAAGGATGAAAAATCGGCGAGTGACCTCATAGATCTAATCTCCAGGATGCCAGAGTCAGGAGGCAGGAGTTAGGACCAAATCGAATGGATCGAAGGAAATCCAAGATACGGTAATAGCAAGTGGGTCGTGATCGACCAAGCGACTAATCAAAAGTCCTTCGCTATGAATTCTCTGACGCGCAAAGGACCCGATGTTCAACCGAGCCAGCTTTATTTTTAAAATGGCTCCCTTCAGCTTAAGCGGAGATGCCAGCTTCGGCATCAATATTCTTTAACAGAGTTTTATGCTGTACATGCATCCCGTACTCCTCTTCATCAGCATCCCCACCTACTTTTACTTTTCCTTCTCTTCCTCTACTCCGACTTCATCTCTCTCTCTCACTCGTCGTTGTGCTTCAACGAAGTTACTGCATGAGGATCAGCAGCAAGACGATCGCGTCCCGACCCCAAGATACCTCCGGATTCCACATACATTTTTATCATTTCCTACGGAAGATCAAAACCTCCCTATCCTCTCGACCCTTTCTCAAACAAATAGCTGCTATTCCCATCTGCGCCTACATCCTGCACATCAAAATCATACCTGGACTTTAAAGAACAGCGCAACACCATTCATTTAGCGAGAATGCATCTGATCTGACTACGAACAGGCGAAACAAGTGCACACATATGTAGATGTTCCGATGCTCCGATCAGATGTCAATAGACATTTGCGCACATGAAGTTTCCATGAGCATGTAAAATGATATAACTCTCTCTCTCTCTAGTTCTTTATCTTTCCATGCCTATAGGCCACACTGTACGCAGGCACGTGCCAAGAATTGTGAAGGAATTAGCAAGCGAATGGGAGAGAGGACGAGAGGATCAAGTGATACGAGGATGAAGAAGAGTCTGGCGCTTGAGGCGGTACATCCTCCTTTATGCGGGTAACACGATAACAAGCGCCTGTCGACGTATTGGCCAGTGAACGCCGAGGACATAAGAAAAAGGAGCCAATGGCGAGCCTCGATGGTTGACTCCCTAACACGTAAACCATACCACGTCTGCATGTAGTACACGTAGTATGTATCGCGATACCTAAGCTACCCTAGTATATTATCCAAAGCGCACGCTAACAGCGAGTCACGCGAGTTGGGTTTTGCGCTTGAAAAAACACAGGCGACTCCATCCATAAAGGATATTTATCGAGGAAAGGCAAAAGAGGGAAGATAAAAAAAGGATCGGCTGGAATCCATAAACATCGAGAAAAATGGAGAAGGATGACTGGGCGACGTGTCTGGGACGAATGACGTCAGATATTCGAAAGGAAATCAGAGCTTTCAATCGAGTGTAATTAAAAAGTCCAAATCAGGCTGGTTCCATTAGCACGCGTGTCGATCCAAGATCCGTAGCAGTTGAGACTTAAGACGAAATTCCTGGGGGAATCCTGGTTGACGGTCAGGCGATGATGGCCATTGGCCATTAGATGCCAATAGCTGCTAGTAGTAGACGCCGGTAAATTCTAGCTCGCCAGACTGTACCGTTAACATTAATTCATCGGCCGATACTATACGCCGCTTGATCGATAACCCCTGCGCACTGGTAGAGAACCAGCGAGCGACGTACCGAGGCCATTAATCTCGGGATCATTCGCTCGCTAGGATTTACCTTACGCACGCGTTCCATTACAATCGGACAGGGAACTAGAGAACCAACTGACCAGATCATGTTGGCGTTAATCTCGAAAACAACAAGCCCTTTTTAGGACCTGAGACCAATTACGTATTTGGAATATTTTTACCAGCCGCAAGACGTTTCTTCGCCTGCTCAAAGAAAATTTCCTGTACCCGCTATGGGGGCAGGAGAAAAAGTATTATGGACGTTTACATGATTAAGAGAAAGATAGACAGTAGATAGTAATTTTGCATAATTTTTTAGACTCTAGATATTTCATCATTTTTCAATCATTTTTCAATGATTATTAACGTCACTGCTACAGACTACTAAATATTAGTGAGCACTAGACTGAGCAGTATATCATTAAAAACAGGGTATAAATCATGGCAATTGTTGATTTTTGAAAGATCGATCTTTTCTTGGATGACTGGGAGCTATCTTTTTCTCTGTACTCGTATAGCTTCATGAATTACAAATCGAGTGTGTTAACGCGACTTGGTCCCTTAAAGAGAATTAAAAAAAAAAAGGCGAGTGAAAAAGCAAGTCCTATAGCCACAAGTATTTAAATCCCGACCTGTTAAAGTTCCTTTGACACAGCCTGCGATCATACAAAAGTACCATTATTACTTACGGCAGCCCTCTATCTTCGTCTAATTATCTCAATCCTGGTGTTGTTCATAGATTGGACGTTTATGCGAAGGCTATAGCGTATAGCACTAGTTTTCCCATGGAAGACAAAGTTTTCATGATTTTCCAAAGATTTTCTGAGGATTCCTTTCAGAAGGAAAAGTCACGAGCTGGATCAGCGCTGGTTACGATACGTAATACCGTCCCATCTCATTCGGCCGGGTCAAATTCGGGATAAAAAAAAATATAGGTCGGATATTCCGAATGAAATTGGCTCCGGACTTCATATTCTGCGCCATAGACGTGAATTCGATTTTAAGTAACTCCGGGAAGTGGAAAAAAAGAGTGCATCTGATGCCGCTACAAATAATGGATAAAAAATTCTATAAATTTCTTTCGACATAATATACCCCACGTCCAAAAAGAAATATATTATTAAACTAGTGACGGTGTCTTCTTCTCCAATTTCCCGGTCCATCTCCGGCAATAGAATTCTTTACTCACAAAACCATTTATTGACCAGCCCAATACTACGGAGCCGTGCATTAATTCAATTTAACGAGGTCACTGAACACGCTATAAATCAGGCGTTCACGTTGCCACCTTGCCGAAGACGCAGTGACGTTCGTATATCTTATCGCGTCGATAATCGATCGATTCCTCGAGAGAATTTATCGATCAATCGAAAAGATCTGAAAGTGTAGCTCCGTCTAACTCACTCGAGTCGGCGCCGATAACGGGACGGAAGCCTCTCGCTCGTATACGCCAATATTAGGTATTCGAAAAGTATTGGCGACTGTGGCGCCGTCCCTTATAGTCGCTGCATTACGAACGAAAATACACGGAGAGAGAGAGAAAGGGAGCGCCATAGGTCCAAAATGACAGAAGCCACAGCCTCTAATATAATAGAGTTTATCGAAATAATTTCGATAAAATTGACGTGAGACAATAAAGACTTCAATTTTTGGGTGGTTCAGTGGTTTTAGAAGTAGAGACGCATTTGCAACGATCGACAAACACTTTGCTAGACCGACCGGGTGACGCGTTCTTGACGGCCGTTTCGACTGGTGATTGGCGTTCTGCCAAACACGAAGTCGAGAGACTTTGTAGCCGTAAACCACACTTGTGCCGCGTCTCTCTCTTCCTTCTCTCTCCTCGAAGACATAAAAGCACGCGACATCGGTGGCGTCGATCGCGGCTGCCATTACCCCCTAGTCTCCATTAACGATTCTCACTAACCACAAAAATGCTCACATCCTGTTGGGAATTGACCGCAATCGCACACTAGAGGACAGTACGATTACTATCATCTTGACTACAGTTTTTAATTTCTTTTTTTATATTATCCAATATTTCTTCTTAAATCTTACTGGTTCAAAGGGTTTACTCTGAAAATATACCAAGGTGGCACAAAGCATCCATAAAACCGAGAAAAAATAGCTTAGGACCTCAATCCCGATTTCCCTTGAAATTTCTAACGGTCCATCCAGAATATAAAGTCGTAGTAGCCTAGAATCTGGAGATAACGTGAATAGCGAGAATAAAGGATGAGAGAGAGAGCTGGAAAATCAATCGCTGAAAATTTAAATGATGAAGAATCAAAAGATAATGTCGAATAAAAAGATTGCTTCCCGTGACTCCTTGTTGAAGCTGCAGCAATAAGGGAGCAAGCCTTCTGGAGAAAGGGAATCCTAATCAGGACCTTACGTAATATTCCATACTGGATGCCCTTTCGAATGAAACGACAAAAATTTATCAACGACTGACCACAAGATAGCTTCAGAGTTTCCTGAGCACAGTTGGGCTGAGTTTGCATCCAGTTTCTGCTTAAAGTAGCGGCTCGCATCTCTAGGGGCATCTACCACGAGGACCTAGAAGCACCTTGGCGAGTACCTTGTGAAACTCCCACGAGGCAGCACACCATTTACATTAGCACGTGCTTTTCTCCCTATTTTTAACCTCAGGCTCAGAGCTGGGAGTTGGGAGCTGCGAGCTGTGAACTCGGAGAGATGCAACGTTAGATTCTCCTTGCTTTGCAGAGACATCTCTCCAAAGGCAAACGGAAGGAGAGTAAGTGTGTGCGCGCTTGTGTACTGGACGGGATATGATAAGAGCAGTGGCCACTAAGATTCAGAAAAATGTCACGTCCCTCCTATAAATAGGAGCTCTGTCTCATCAGGCCGTGAGCTCTCGCACACTTTCGCGTGTTCTCGCTACAGCCCAAAGCTATAGGTCATCGGGCATTGGATGTAGAAGCAGTTTACACATCTAAGAGAGCCTCTAGCCACGGCTAAACTACGGGCCAAGTCCAAAGATTTTACGTGATGCTCTTACCTTTGGGGTACCTAACGTACCCCATATGTAAACTCACCTGTTGATCTTCCTTGACTTCGACTTCGAGAGAAAGTTACCGATAACTGAAGTTCAACGCCTGGACCCGGCATGCACGTGAACACTGACCCTTATAGTACGAATTTCCGATAAGAGCCTCCGGCACATATCTCTGATTATCAGGCATCACTTTTTTGTTGAAAAACAATACAAGAATATCGCTGATACAGATTTCTCTGGACGCAAGAAAAATGTTCTCTGCTGTCCCGGGGTGCCAGGGAAAGATCCACGCTATTCACTAGAATTGGAAATCTGCAGGAACGCTTATGTGGAAGTATAGAGTGTTGCTTTTTCGAGTTCCGGTGGCGAGCGAAGATCCGTTCAAAGGAGAACTTTTTACGGAAGCGATTAATGCTAGACGCCTGAATGACTCCAATTAATGGAAAAAGGTTTGCAAGGCACTCTACTTACCCGAGGGTTGTCATGGTGACGATCGTGTACCAGAAGGCAGCCGGGATGGATGTGAAATTGGTGCCCTCGACGTTCTTCTCCGCGTAGAACATGACCGTAGCGAAGATGATTATCGCCATTGCGAGTGAGAAGACAAGGAAGCCGAGTTCGGAGGCGCAGGACTTTAGAGTGTAGCCGAGGATACGCAGACCCTGAGAATGCCTCGAGAACTTGAAGATACGAAAGACGCGGAAGACCCGGAGGGTGACAAAGGCGCCGGATACATCGTCGTTATCGGTTATGCCGAGGCCGATGTAATACGGCAATATGGCGACGACGTCGATAATCGACATCACCGACCGTACGAATTTACATCGATTTGGCGCTGCGAAGAGCCTCAACAAGTATTCGGCGGTGAAGATCATCACGCAGGCCGTGTCCAGACAGAAGAAGACGATCTTGTATCGCTCGCCACACGGTAGCGTCCCGGCGCGACCTGGACGATGCCCGCACGGCACCGTCTCGACTACGTTGGCCATCACGCTCACCGCGATGAAGAAACCCGTGACATAATAAAATACCAGGGCGGCCGTGGAAGTGTGTGGATTCTCGAACGCCCGCCACATCTTCTGCCGCATGTTTGTCAGCTGCTGAAGATTCTGATCGCCATTTTCACTGAGCTTGTCGTCCATCAGACGCTCCGCATTCTCACGCTTTCTATCCCGGTAGTCCTCGTAACAACAGTCCCCGATGACATCGGGTAGGATGCCAAAGAATGCGAGCTCCTCGTCGTAGCTCGTGAGGCACTCGTGCTTCGGATAGTGAAGCTTACCCGTCCTATAGTAGTTCAGTATGTGCCTGAAGATGTCAGGATCCCTGTCGAAGAAGTATTCCTTGCACTCCTCGTCGTAGAAGAACTCGCGCTCGTTGGAGCCGAGTAACGTGTCCGGATACTTCTCCAGGGTGTTACGCCAGGTTTCGAATCGGCGACCGCTCACGTTTATCAGGAGCTTCTCGTCGTCGGCTTTGCGACGATCCTTCGGAATCGGCGGCGGCGGAAGCGGATGCGTCGCGATCGGCACCCAGCCGATCGCAGCTGCTCGCGCGAACGGCAGCCAAGCCGCCACCGAGGCCATGTTTGACGGTGCAATCTTTTATCAGAATCCTCACTGCTATTCAATTGGTCTTCTCGTTCGGCGATCCTCGAAGCTTCTTCCTTTCCTTTTCCTCCTATCGTTGCGCTTCGCTTATTCTTATGTCTGGAGAAGTCGCAGATTCGAGTAGGAATGGACTCGCCGATTTCTCAAGCAAAAAACTATACCACCTCTTTCCCTGTGCCGTCTACTCGATTTCCAGAACGACGACGACGTCTCCGACGACGACGACTCCGACGACGACGCCGACGACGACGACGACAACGGCGGCGACGGCGGCGACGACGACGGCGACGGCGACGACGAGGACGGCGACGAGGAGGCGGTTAACGTAATAAGATCGTGGACCTTATCGAGGAGCGGTGGATGCCACTCTTTAAAATACATAGCGCGGCATTTCCTACTCTTTCTTCGAGATCTTCTGATTCGCACTCACAGCGTCGACCTTCCTGGTTTCGTAAGAAAATTCGGAAGCTTAGAAACACGCGACCAGAGCCAATGGACCCGAAGCATCTGGCCTTCCAGCATTATAAGTGATCGGCACTCTGCCGCCTTGCCTACTATCAATAAAATTCCCCAGTTTCCTCTTCCTCCCTCTCTACTTGTTTCCCTTTCACCTCTACTTCACTCTTTGCCCGTATATTCCCTTACTTTCTCACGGAGAGGAATCTCGAGAGTAGTACGGTAGCCACTTTTGTTCCTCGTACAGTTTCCTCTATCATCTACCCCATTAATTCTACACTTTTTTCTTCTCTTCCGACCTCTCCACGACTTCCGGATCCACCCCCTACCCCTCCCCCACCCCCTCCGCCGCTCTCCCCTCGCTCTCCTCGTTTTCGTTCTCTTCCTTCTTCACTCCCACCACCGCCGACTTCTCTTCCCTCCACCGTCACCTTCACCTTCACCTTCACACTTCAATCTTAATGATAATTCCGTTTGCCACTGACTCGACACGCTTCCCTCCGATTTTCCTGTTTTTTCGCGTCCTGTTTCTGCAAAATACTCGTGTTCTCCTTGATGCTTCCGTTTTACTGCTACATTCTCACGACGTGATGGTCTCACGCTCCTGACGTCTGATCGGCTTCCTTAGCTGACAGTGACGTTGCCTTCGGCATTTACGACGCCGACGGCGACGACAACATTCCCACTACCGTAAAATAGCTTCCTCAGATAAATCCGTCACAAACATTTTCCTCCTTGTACTTTCTTCCTCGGCACTGATCACCATCTCTCCGCCTTTCTCACTGATTCTCCCATCACTCTGTTTTACTCTTGAATGTAGCTTTTTAGTCCCTTTTATTAAATCAGTTCATTCGCTGTGCGAACGTCTTTCGACTTCTTTTCTCCAATTGTGAACTTCCTATTATTACAAACTTTTTATTATAAAATAAAAATTATTTACCTACATCGGAACTTATTTATGAGGCAACTAAATACTTGCTGCACTCTCACGTAGACCCAAATACATATCTTATCGAAAAGCACAACCAAGATAATCGTGCACCATTGGCTTCCTCAATGACAGGATCAATTGCAACTCTACGGAAACACCCGCGTTCCGCACATCAAACAAGCTCACAGTCTCTTCCGCTTTCACTTCTCTCTCCTCCTTCTCAGCTAAATTCTCCACGCGAGGCGCAGCGAAGAACCGAGAAGCGGTCAAGAAAAAGGTTATCGTGCCAATACGAAACTTCAGAGAGAAATTGCATCCCAGCAAAGCAGAAGGAGGAGAAAGACGGAAGAAAAAAAACAGAAATATTGTGCAGACACATACGCTAACATAAAATCTCAAAATAACATTAAGAACAAAGCAATAAGAAATCACTGAAAATGTCTACCGAGTCGGCGAAAAGGCACTCACGATTGTCACTAGATTGTCGACTCGCGACTACCGACGAAAAGCGTTGTGCAAATATAATTTTCAAAAGAAGGAACGTCATAGGATATCAAAAAGATATGACAGAGTACTACGAACAACGCGAGACTGACTGCCACGAGACATAATTTCAATGTAAAGATATACGCGAGTTATAATTAACATGAATATGAAGATGGACGAATGTATAAATACGGGAACGTATGATGAACGTACGGGCCAATCCGCTAATCCGATATCGTTTGAGCGATTATAAATGCGACACGGGTCACCCGCTCGATGAGTTGACCACTCGCGACTGCCAGAGGACTTTCGCAGTTCTCGCAGCTATCGTAGCTCTCGTAGCTTTGGGAGCTTTCGGGAGCCCAGTGGAGCCCAGCTCAGCCCAACTCCTCCAGAAGCGTGCTCGCTCGCGAAGCGTCGCAATCAACGCAGCCAACACAACGCGAACCTACCTAGCTCAAGTCCAAATTGATTTTTACGGCACAGCGTCGGTGGCGACCCTCGGCGTCCCAGCGCAGTACCGCAGCACTGCTCCGTTGCCCGGGCAACCCACCCCGACATGACGTCAGTTCCCTCACTACCCGTCAAACAGCCGCCCTCTATCGGCGTCACCGTTCGTCTGGTACAAAGCCCAACGAACTTCGTATCACTCTAATGGGAAGAAAGACACAAGACGAAGAGAGACGGAGACAAATCGTGCACCCCTGGACCAAACGATGACGGAGGAAGCGTTGCTGTGTATCGCGCACGGTACTACGAGCTACCCCTTCCCGATGCATCCTCCATAACACCAGGCGAACTAGCATCTCCTTCCGTGGCGTCTGTAGTCTCATTCAGTCTCATTCGAGTAAGCTACTGCCCCTAATGAACGTTACGGACTGCAACCTCAAAATGCAAGTACCGGCTGGACTACTCACTAAACTTCTGGAAGGTTCCCCTGCGCCCTTAGCTAGGTTTTGCTTATCAATGCTTTCAGTTGCATATCGCGTCTTCCTCATTACGCATTTAGCTGGATGCTTTGACTTCTAGAAAATACATGTGCTGTATGTACGTACGTGTGCCCTGCTACCAACCGTGGACAATGTACGCTCCTCGTTTTCTCTATTTTTATGAAATCCATAGAAAATTCATTCTGTTGCTGTTTTATACTTTGCACGAAGAACTTCTCTTCCTTTGGCGACGTTGCAGGCGTTCATTGCCACTTGAACAAGAGGATCCACCGCTATGAGATTCTCGGACAATTTTCTCGGCAATTTTCTTAATGGTAATAAGGAACGTCTCACTGATCCTTTGCCAACTCCTTGTTAATAGACAAATGTTCGCATAATAGACGAGGTAATCAAACAAATAAGCATTGAAAGTTGTTATTTCAGCTACTGTGCCTCCGTTATCATCCTTCTCCGACTAGAGAGTTTCCTGTCTCCCGACGTCTTGACATTTCACTTCTTGAGAGAGCATCGTTCCTCCGTTCTGAGTATTAATAAATCAATCGATCAAATCAATTCGAACAGCAGCAGTTCTTGCTTCTTCTAGATTTCATTCGCTGAACATTAAATGGAATTATTTCTGCCAACAAATAAGCACAAAGTAAAAGAATCAAAATATTCAAACCGAAGTTCTTGGCAATCGAAGCGTCTTTTATTGTTTTTCGCATCACTTTTATGTTTGGCAAAGGGAGAAGCGCACCAAGATTTCGGAGAAGATTGTTCATTGCGAAAATTCATGGAAATTGTTTTCTGGGTTTTACGCTCCCTCCTCGACACAAGCGAACGAAAAACAATAAGAATACAAGAGTGATGAAAGGAAAGAAATTGAGGTATTGGGGAAAAGAGAATTAAAAAGAACGAAAAAAAAAAACAGAAGAAGGTGGACAAGGCGAATAATGATTTGATGTTGAAAAACGTAACCGAGTCATTCTCCTTCAAATTGTACATAAAGACGATTTTTATTTTTAAATACTTTTTGGACACCGATATTTGTCTCTGTGAGTATGTGTGCTCGATTCATTTCATTCTCTGCACGTATGAATGTGTAGTCCGTGAGTGCCTGAGTAAGTGTGCATGTATATAATTTGTGTAAATGTATCATGTGTATTATGCGTAAAACTTTTTTTTCTTAATATCTGTCGACTGTCTTTTAAAACCTCCATAGGCGCAATGCATTCGTTTATTCGGCTTTCAGAGAGTTAGAATCTGTTTCTTAGGAAGTGGCTGCTCACGGTCGCAGAGTAATCCGTTCAATAAATTCGCCATCAACATTCAATTCTCGATACATCGCATTAATTTCGATAATGCGCTGAGAATAAGACAGAAAAAATCCAAGTACTCGGCGATCGTAGAGCAAAGCCAAGATGGATTACTTGCTATCGCATCGGGACGCTAAAGCGAGACTCGAAATCGAAGAAAGTAAAGGGCGAGCGACGTATTCGCGATAGCGTCCCGATGTCTTAGATCGTCGTCGAGCGGAACGTCGAAGATTCGCAGTAGCGGCGCGAGTTCATAGAGAACGAAACGGGGGGCAGGGGGAGAGAGAAGAGCGAAGAGCCAGCAAAGCAACGACGTCAGGACATCGTGCCTCGCGTCCACGGAAATGCGTTCATTAAATTTCCTTAGGTCTTAACGAGCGTATAAAACAGAGAGAGAGAGTCCTGAATTATAATACATTCGAAAAGCAGTGAATTTTCAACGTTAAATAGGAGAGGCCATGAAAAGTTCGCGAATCATCCGCATGGCTCGAACAACGTTGTTAACGTTATCCGTAGGACAGAACTCGATACGGATCGAAGCATCGAGAATGATTAGTTTCCTTTAAATAGAATAACGCGTCGCCTTTGAAAACGAAGCAGCTCGTAAACGCGACGCCCTTTATCCATCGATCTTCTCACGCTCGTATATCTTTGATATTATAATATTCGCAGCCTGATATACATGGCGGCCGAACGTAAGCAACAATATATACACATTAAAAAGCATAGTTATAATTAGTTCTCGAGGGCTTGGTAGAATGACTGGATGAGAGGGGATGGGGGGAGGGAGGGAGGGAGGAAGGGGTAGCGGAGCAGTATTTTCAAATTCGAATTGTCTCATCCTCCGCCACACCTCGCCTCTCACCATTTAGACACCCTGTTACAACTTCTCCTCTTCTTCCACCCACATATACACGTATATACGCGGCTATAGCCTTAAACTCGGCTTACTCCGAGCAAGAGATTTTTTTTCTTCTCCAATTGACAATTTGGCTCTTTCTTTTGTTCCTTCGTATTTATATTCTTACTTTCTCACGCACCCTTCCATTTTTCTCTTTTACTAGCACACATCCGGTATAAACAGATACGCTCACACGCGCGCGAGCTCGATCGCTGACAGTCGACTTTTTAAAATGTTACCTCGGCAATCCCGTCTCCTTATCGGAGCGAGAAAGAATATTGGCCCGACACACCGATTCACGGCAATTCGTCGTACACGCAACACGCATAGGCATAGCTACCGCGTAGAGGTTATATATGCGTATGCATGAATGCGCTAGTAGAAACTAAAGTATAAGTATTATTAGGATTATTATCATCATCGTCATCATCTAAAAAGCCCTAATACTGCACATATTTTCAATTTTACAGAAATTCATAGTCCCTAATTCGGAATGAATAATCTTGCTTTAAAACCTGCAGCTCACGATCCACTATACAGACCCTGGCTACTTCGTCCCATTATAAAGAATAAAAATAATTACATCCGCAATTGTACATACATCATCGAACGGCGTCATTCTTTCTTCATCCTCTTTCCCATTATACAGGCACACACACACACACACGCATATACAGTAAAGCGACTAAGGGCTATCGAGTAACACTGCGAATCACCTTTCAGCTTAATATCTAACTTTTAATTCCGATCTTTCGCGACGCTCATCGCTTCAACACTTTATTTTTTTATCCGTGCGGCCATAAGAATTTCAAGCATAACAGGCAACCAAACCTCTCCTTTTTTTGTCCTTTGATAAAAGCCAGAACAGACACTCGCACTCTCTTTTACGAGCACATACTCTTAATGCTCCTGTCTCTCTCTCCCCCCCCCCTCCCCCCTCTTTCTCGTCTTCCTAAGTAATAATACCAATATGAACAGAGATTAAAGGTGTTTTAACTGGGGCAGCTAGCGATATTCCTCCATGTTTCCTCTAATTATCTAATTGATGCAGGTGACTAAGTGAGATATTACCTTCCTCCCCTTTTCAACCAGTCAAAAGAATCCACCTGGGATACATAGGTCACGCGTGACAGGAACGATAACGTCTTAACCGGTTTAGTTAGCACTGATCTAAAGGAAATGAGCGGAATGACAAATCACAGACGTTTCTGCTTCTAAGAAATATTTGGGATTGATTCCTTTAGATCAGTACTAAATAAAGCGGTCTAGGAGCGCCGTGTAAATGTAGTCACTGATTGAGTGAGCCAGTAAGTGAGTAACGAACGACGCAGTACCATATCTTCAGGGTGCTATCAACTGTACATACACAATATTCTGACAAATAGAAGTATCTTCGCGACGACTTTCCTGTCGAGTATATTATAGGCCGCCGTTGGATTTTGCTATTTAGGAAAGAAGCAAATAATACTGCGGTTGGATTAAGGGTTGACCGCGAGGTGGATGCACGATTTGAGGAAAGAAATTATTTAACTCAAACTAGCTCAAAACAGTCCACCAGGTAGAATTATAATGGCCAACCCGTCTATAAAACGGATTTCCTATGATAACGTTACAATTACGTACGTACGAATGTATAAAACTTCGTTACATCTAATATGGGAAAATCTGTGATCCGAATGGAATCGAGATTGATCGATCCCAAAGGATACCGATCGTGTGATAATATGCTATCTGTTATAATATTTATCGCTTTACAAATATGAGACACACACGCGCGCGACCGACACGTACATAACTTCTCGACCGCGAATAATGAAACACCGAGGACTCCAATACGACTTCCCTGCAGCCTTATCTGTTTTCTATCGTCTTCTCCTTCTGTGGAAACTGTCTTTCTGTAAGTTTTTTTTCTTTATCTCAGTTCAATCCTCAGAGGCATACAGCAATTACGAACGCAACACCGAACTATATAAACCATGGCACATCTAGGATAAAACAACTAGCCATTTTTCATTGCCACAATTTTCTATCGTTGTCACTTCAATGATTCGCTCTTCCTAAAACCTACAATCCTTCCCTCCTAGACATACACGCACACCTCTCGTCGTCTCGCTTTCCTACTTTTCTGCTCTCCCAGTTAACGCAGCACACAACAGCCTAATATGTTTCCTATGGGTGATTTACTTGTAACGTCTTAACAGTAACCGAGGCTAACTGTGCTTGGAGCGATTGATGTTCGTTCAATCAGCTTGTACTTTCCAGCAAACCAGTTCACCCATCTCACCCAGCCCTCTCTTGATCTGTCTCACCGCACGCAGAGAGACTTTTTTTTAGAGATAAAACAGAAGAGAAACATCGATTTTTGTTTATACTAGTCCAGAATCTCGACTATCCTCTAGTAGCCGGTCAACTGACCGTACTGATTAATAAATACACACCTGGCTCCCGATACATCCAACATGAGAGACATTCACACAAGATCATCGTACGAATGACGCGGATTGATGGATCGATGTATTGATTCTGTTCTTTTCCTTTCGTCTTTTCTTCAAAATGCTAAACTCTCGCCGTCGCTCACTTTCGTGCGATTGGAACACAAAAGAAAGATAAGAAATAAATGGAAGAAATAAACAAGAGAGCAGAATTTGATATTTCCTTTGTAATTCGTTGACTAAACCTAACCTAACCTAACGATAAACGCGCTCGACTAAAGCATTGTTTATAACCTAATAAAATGAGACCATGTATTATGCGTTATCGTAAACACGATAGAACGACGGACGTACGTAAGATCTGCTACTCTCGAATCGCCTGTCGACATTTTCTCATGCTGAATAATACAGCTTAGGAAAATAAAATGTTATCACGTAAATCACGTTCACTTTCATCGTTTGAAAGCTCACGAGATCGTCATTCGTCACTAGACCATTACGATGGCCTCCTTGTCGCAGAAGAGGAATGGATATTGGTCGATCATCGTCTGCACAACGTCCTCCAGATATGGCCTCATTGCCTCGAATCTACCGAGGTCGTTAAATTCTATTGGCAGCAATGTCGGCCACCAGCATATAGCCAGATTTTTACTGTCCATGCTATTTAGCTTGCAGTTCTCCGCGACTCTGTAATTTTACAGGAATCTATGAGATTATGTCGTTATGTCAATTTATATTAGGATAGCTACAGCCACCGTTGTGTATAGGTGACAATACAATGTCAGAATATAATATAATTTCGTAGACTTACTTCACGAAGTGCTGAAAGATAAACTTGAGCACGTCGAAATTCACTGGATTCAATTTGTTGAGCATAAGACGCAAGGCCAGTAATCTACAGCTACGATCTGCAAGCAAATTAAATATCCCAAGTCCTTTATCAATATTTCTACCGTTACATATAGTGGAAATAATTCAAAAGATTTTAATATCGTGGATAATCTTAAGCCAAAAGAATCGACACTGACCTTCCATATTCATGCATGTCGCTGACATTGGTTTGCTGATGCCACGTGCACCTACAATGAACACAAGACAAAAGATATTTCTTTTCCTCTTTTTATACACAACGTTATTCAGAAGCATTCCACTAAATAAAGTTAGCCCGTCCATTTGATTTCTATGGCCGAACCGTCCTTTCACGTGGTGCAATACTCCTAAATAATTGTGTATATCTTACATACGGACAAGAAAAACACATGCGTGATTACAAAAAAAAATATATATATAGGAAGGAAGAAAAATCCTGTTGGACAGAAAAATTAGTCACCAGAAATATCCTCAAGTTCGCTCATGCGCTCTTTATCGATAAGCGGCGGCAATCTCTTGGAGAAGAAGTCTTTCAGTGCCGTGGCAACCGCGTTCACAGGTATATCCAGGGAATGTATATCCACGTTGCCATCTAGAAACGAAAATGCCAGTTAATAAAAGTAAAAGTCTTGGAAGACTGCTTTCTCGCACCTTCTTCAAACTTCTGGAAGAGCAGTTCCACGTGCGCTCGGTTACCAGGCACTCTGTATATCCCTTCAGAATCCAAACCCTCCTCCTCGATGAAGCGTACGCATTTCTCCAAGAACAAAGGTATTCGATTAGTTTCGCTCTGTGCGAAATCCTCGATAAGAGGTTGTTGCTGTTGCTGTTGCTGCTGCTGCTGCCCCTGTCCAGACATCGCACCACCGGCACCTTTCGTCTGCTTCATCTTCTCCTGTTTCTTCTTCTCACGCTCCTTCTTCAGCTTTTCTTCTTTCTGCCTTCGCTTCTCTTGTTTCTCATCCTCCTTAGCCTTCTGCTTATCCTTTTTTCTCGTTAGCTTGTCACTGTCCTTACCCTTGGTGAGAATGCCAAACTGCAACAAGTGGACATTATATTTTCAAATAGTCTTAATTTGATCTACATCGTTCTCATCGGTTTTCTTACGCTTGGTGAATTGATCTCCCTCGGAGAAGACACGTCCAGACTAGACTCGTCATCCGGGAGATTTCCAAAGGTACTGTCGATCCGCTGCTTGGCTGCTGCAACGAAACGTATCAACTGACACTCAGAAGAAGTTAAGGAATGCTTGATTAATTCGTGCGGGCGATTCCGTAGTAGGATCAGAGCGGAGCAGAGCGATACCTAGAGTACACTTACAGGATGTGCTGAACATCTCCTGCGTCATGTGCCTCAAATTAAAGGGATGCTGAATGGTCGAGGCTAAATGTTGCTGTTGGAGCGAATTCCCGAATCTTTTTCTCAAGCTGATGGCGGCGTGCTTGTGTTGTTTTGATCTGGTCCTGGAGGTGTGCTCGGGGTCGCTCGACTCCGAACTGTCCGGTGTTTCGCTGGACACTGCCGGGTAAGACACGAGGCGATAAAGCCCAGAGTCTACTTTCTTGTCTTTTACTTACGAAATCAGGTGAGAACCAAACTGGGGCAAGCTAATCGTTCTCCGATTCGAGAAAAAAAAACGCGCTATTACTTTACCTCTTTCAGCGGGATCCACTCGCCAACTCTTGTCATCCTTTATAGTGTAATTCAGACCCACGATACCGTCACCGCTGGTCATACTCGCAAGCGACGGCACCTTCGGTGTAGCCACTGGTATCGCTGTTCGTTTCTTGCGTATTCGCTTGTGCGTTGACGGCTTCTTATTCATCTTACCTAAGACGTCAGAGATTCTCTGTCTCTCTAGAGAACTCCAATCAGAATCCGAATCACTGTAGGCTGTAAATTAATGAGAATCACATTAATAATGCAAATTTATCATTCTAATGGAGTAGAATAAATGAAATTTCTTATAGACTTACAAGGCTGTCCTTTTTCACGACGATGTCTCAATTTTGACTTATTATTTCCAATAGAATCCTGTACGAGCGTGTACATGTAATCTCCATCGTATGACGAGTAGAGGTTTGGTACAGCATCCTTAACCTGAGCATATTCCGAACCCAGGTCGACCAGCTCCGGTGTGGCTAGAGGTGCATGACCTATACTCATTTTTGAGCTGTGTTCTTCTTTTTCGCCAATTGTCATTCTGGCTATGGCATCAGTTACATTGGAAAAATCCTTCAAATTTATTTTTCCAGGTTGCTTGAGCGTCTGACTATTTCCCTTGGGTCTTGGCTTCGCTTGGGAAATATGCCGTCTTCCAGTAGTGAAAGCTCGATGGGAATAGCTGTTCGTGACTCCATCTTGATGCATAAACGTATCTTTCACCCAACCTGTGCATGAAAATTTAAAAAATCCATTATGAATCGCTTTCTTCGCCACAATTTAGATGGTTTGAGTATAGGAGAGCCACGTACCAGATAATTTATTAGCTATGTCACCACTCTTCAGCAGTTCTCGCTCTCTTTCCTCACGATGGAAATCCACCTGACTGTAAATATCGCTGTCATCACTGGGTGTGGCCCGACTGTCGGCAAACTGCTCATTCAGTCCTGTCTCGCCGAGGTCACCGTCAGGAGTTAGCTGCTCGTAGGACTCAGATCCACTCCTAAAAGTGACGGACATACTGCTGCACGTTAGACTTATAAGTTACAGTGAGAATAAATTATAAATTTTAATACAAAATTAAATAACAGACTCAATAAACAATCCATTTCAGAAATATTTGCGCCAAGATTTCTTACCCGTCGTCCGGAGTTTGTAAATGATAACTTTCATGTCTAGGTGGAGGCATCGGATGCAAAGCTGAATATTCCAGAGTTCCTTCTCCACTGTCATTTAAATTTCCAGGTTCCTCCATATTGAATGCCTGCTCGATTTCCGGTTTCTTCTCCCAAACCTCTTTGAAGAACGGCGTATAGAATGCCGCTGTAAAATGAAGAAATGTGAAAAAATTCTTACAATGATCTCACGATCTACCTACTTTTTTGTTGACAACTCGAAGCGGAAGTCATAAAGTGTGCTTGTAATCTATCAGCCGTTGCATTGCCTTCCGTAATGAGTAAGTGACTCAGGTCATTGCTGAAAAAGGCGTTTGCTCCGCCTGTGTCCGTTACGGCCATTATTTGAATAGGTAAATTAGGAATATTCATTGAGAATGCGCTGCAATATAAATAAGGCCAGAAATGAGAGATATTATTCAATAGATTGGCAATAAGTTACTGAACCAATGCGCAACGTACTTTAACGTTGCCAGGGATGCTTTTCTTTTGGTCGAGTATACGAGAATGAAACCGTGTACCAGTTCATCACGAAATGCATTAGCCCCATGGAAACTAGAAATTATGACCTCGACCCGTCGCTTTGATTCTCCCAAAAACGTTTCCAGGACAATGGATCTGTCGCCACTTAAAAAGCAGCATTGATGACTGAGCAAAGGACCAAGTACATTTTCTACTGAGTATGGATCCCCGCAAAACATGCACATAATTATCCTGCGAGGTAGAAATAAACTTTACACTTAGTCGATACTTCGTAAGCCACTTCCTGGATATAATTTGCGAGGATGCTTGTCCTCACTTACCTTATGTCTGGTTCTAGACACTCTATGACGCTCTGATAAATATTAAGAAAACCGGCCCGATGATTAATGGACTGTATAAGCTGCTGCAAAGCGTCCTTCACCAACGGGGTTGGAAACCGCTTGTCCTGCTCTAGATCCTCCATGCAGACGTCAATGAAAGGACACTGCAAACTATTTAAAAAAAAATCTTAATTAGAATTCTACAAGCTCGAAACGTTACCAAGACCATACCTATCAGCGAGATTCTGTCCCTCTTCCCGGAGTCTCAAGGCTTCCATCTCATCAATACTGGAATCCGGTACAAACATAATAACTATCGGCAACCCCTGAAAGGGTAATCTGTCTTCCTGTTCGAGATTCGATAAGAGCGTCTTCTCCAAGGAGGAACGTATGTACTCAAAAGTGTCTTCGTTAGAATAGATGCAGAAAGAACCTGAAACAACGATACAGCATGAAGAGGAATTTCATTACTCTAAGGAGCCCAAAAATTTCTAACGAAATCAGGGTGTCTTACCATGTGGCATGAAGTCCGATGTGGTGAATGAATTGTGTGGTAAACCGACATCGCCGTCAATCACCCGGTAACCAAGAGTATATAATTGACAGTCGATTTCAACTTCATCATCCTCAGCTTGAGCTTTGATCTCACGCGCAAATTCTTCACTGAGTCCATTACTACCGAGAATTACTAAATTCAGCTGATTATTATCTGAAGTCAATTGCCACTGGCTACTATGGTTCCACGATGAAGGCCTATTCAATAAAAATTGATTTATCCACTTGGTTGCAATTAGCGAGAATAGCATTTTAAAAAATCCAATCTTACCTGTGCGCTTTCGTTCCCAGTATTCGCTCTATCAAGGCATCCATGCAATTAGGAAACGCCGGGCAGTGCTCCCGAATTGGACAATGTACGAATCCTAAGTGCTGAAAGAGCATTAACTTTCGATCTTGATCCAATCTGTCTAGAGCCTTGTACCTAGAGAAATAAATCATGAACCAGACCACTTCTTATTATTATACAATCTCATTGACTTACGACAAGAACAAGAGACAGTAAGCACACACCTGAAGTCATCGACCAAAGCATCAGTGATCTCCTTGATATCGTCCTGAGTAATGGTTCCGGACGGAGCTATGCTCTTATAGTGATAAAACAGATCCGCATGCTCCAGTAGCAACTCCTGAGAGAGAGTAAAAGCAATATTCTCATTCAGGTGGGTCACCATAAGTTCATAATTATTTCAGATATGAATTAACATTAACCACCTGAAAGTTATGTTTCGCCTTTTCAATGATCTCCTTCTGATGCTGATCATAAATTTTTTGACAGTCATGAAGTGACAAAGCTTCAAAACATTCGCGACCCATGAACAGCACTCTCACTTCGGACAAGTGTTTTCCTGGTGTTACGTAACCAGTTTCTTCCAGCAATTGCTTGAACTGCTTTTTCCATCTAAAAGAGTATTAAATTTCAAAGGATTAGCAATGAAACACATGACATCAAGTGTCACACCTTTGTAAAAAAAAATCCCCTTTCCAATCTCGTGCTTTTTCAAAGACCTAAGTTAAATCTACGTTATCCCAAAAGTCTTTTTATGTATTCAAATACTTTGAAAATATCTGGGAATTCCAAAACAGGATCTAAGCACGAGATATCTATATCTGCAGCTGTAAGACCACAAGCCGCAATTCGGGTATCAAATTTCTCACGCGTTGCTGGCGCAATGATGTGGTTTGCAACAGTAACAGAGATCGATAGGTGGAAAAAACTCGGGATTTAACAGGTAAGTATTGACAATTACAAGGCAAGAGTAAAGGTATGGACTGTGCACTAAGATATGCTGGTAGTATTACCTTTTTGGAAGTCTGCACATAAAGAGACGCCACCCAGAACGAAGCAAAGCATTAGTTCACCTTATAAGTATTAATGGACAGTCAATATAATCAGAAATACTCTAACACAGTCACCACAAAATTAGATTACTATAACACTTAGGAATCAATATGTCAAGGCAGTGTTAAGCTCTCTCGATAGATAGTTATAAGACAACGAGAGTTAAAACTATTAAAGTAACAAATGTTTAACAAAAATAAATATCAGACAATAATTCCACTTGAAATCTAACTGCCAACAAACGAGGAATAAACAAAAGGTCTCAGTAGATGCAAGAAACTTACTCGAGTCTACGTTGCTCTTGTTGCAAAGCATTCACATGGTTCTTAAATACTGTTTCTGCTTCTGGTGTCTCTAAGACATCGTAGGGTATCTTTGAGCTATTGTTCTCACCAAAATCATAATCGATCCAAGGTATATCCTCAGGACATTCGTAAAAGTACTGATGAAAATCTGGATGTTCCTTTATGTACTGCTGTACCATTGACCATTCCCTGAATAAAATCGAATGGGATTAGAAAATAAAAAAGGATGAAGTAAAAATTAAAGAATCTGAAAATGCAGATATTCTTGCTTACTCATTTATCAGATTGGATATATCTGGACATATTTCGTGCAGTACATCTGGTAACATATCTAAGTATCCCTGAATCTTCTTTGCGACTTGCTCATCCTTTAACTTTTTAATGTGTCTCCTGAATAATCTCTGAGTCTCATCAATACCGAATAGTTCTACGAAGGTTGTAAATTCTTTGTGCTGTGCGAGTTTCTTCGACGCTTGAGACCACAGCGCACGATAATCACTAACGTGTATCCGAATGAGCCTCTGTAATGATTCCGTCGAAGCGTCCAGAAGTTCCTTCCTGGCTTTGGCCGCTTCAGCGAATGCTGTAACTTTGCTGCGCATTTTTGTTTTGTCAATCAATTGCGCAAGCAGCATAAAGGCCAAGTCGATATTGATATTCTCATGGGCGGAAGTCTCAACCATCAAGATCGAGCCTTTGTACTCCTTTCGCATCACAAGCTTTTCCGCTTCTTTCACGTATTGTTCGTTAGCATCATCGTTTTTCGTCGTCACCAGCACCATCGGTTTCTTGGTCTTCATCAAATTGTTCAAAATATTCGCCACAATTTCAACTTGCTTCTCGATTGACCGGTTGGGCACAACGCTCACGTCAAAGACACATAGAAAGCCATCGATATTCAACTTCCCATCAGGTAAGACTTTCTGCTCATATTCTTTCTCAATGCCAAGCTGATTTTTGCAAATGTACATGAGCTTCTCGGCGCTTGTAATTTTTGTAGCTGCGCATCGTTTGGCATATGGCTCCATTTTTCCACCCTTGAATGGCTGGAAGGAGGCGTCGTCGATAAATTCTGTATGTTCAATTACTTGAAATTGAAAATCCGTCCCATCGTCTGTCGACTTCGTCACTTCTCCCCAATACAAAAAGTGATCATTGTTCACAACGCGACCGCTGAAGTCCGACTAAAAAGATACAGGAAAATCCATATGCTTGTTGATGGTGAAATATTAATTAAAAAAAAAATGTAGTTGCGCTCTTGTAATTAATAAGATTATTATCTATTATTCAAGGATAGCAGCAATTACCTGTGACAGAACGGAAATGTGGTCTACGTTATAGTCATCGCTGAGGGAGCGCATAAAACGGTTGCAGAGACAGGACTTGCCAACGCCGACCTGACCTTTGTCTTTTTCTGTCCCAGAGAGGCCGACAACGGCGACGTTGATACTCTTGACATTATCAGATTTTCGTGCCATTTTCGAAATAGTGCCCGAGCCAAAGTTAGAAATTTAAGGGTCAAAGATATGAGTTACCGTACTTGTGAAAATTCATGCATTGACCTTACTCAGAACATCCTGACATACTTTGCCTGACCAGAGTGTACTTCCAATATTAAACACTTTATTTTGTCAAAAAAAAAAAAACCTTAAATTAACCCCCTGACAATTTCATTATTTAAAGTTTCATATAAAAATCAATGCAGATCTCTTTTGGTAACATTGCCTTCAAGAAAACAGAAACGAGATGTTCTATCTCATTCGTCTCTACTATTTCTATGTCTTTTCAAATGTTTGTATAACATTACAGGTTACTAAATTCATTGATTATTCCTATTGCAAGTTTGCAAACATATACATGTGAAAGCCAGTCAATTGTATCGTATGTATCTTTTATGGTATTCCTTTCTTAACCGTTACTAATAATCACAAGTGAAAAATGACATCGTTATATATAATTAATTATGATGTCCAGGATATTAAATGCTATGTTTATGGTTAATTGTTACGTTTACAATTTTTAGCACAGATGTGAGCAATGGTTGTTTGGAATGGCACTGTTTATCTGGAAATTACAAAAAGTACTCAGTATCAGTCATAATTCTTAATTCTTATACTATATCAATTGTGAAATGTAATTGAAGCATACAATGTATTGACAAGAAAGGAAAGACTCCAAGTGATCCATAGATTTTTGATATTCCCTAAATATTCCAGAAAGTCTAGGCAATAATTAGAACGAACGATCTTAAAAGATCAGACTAATGCCACCTCTTTAATTGCTCGACATATTCTCAGAAGCCACAAAATTTTTGGATTATCGTCAGAGCACTTCTCTGCATTTGCAATAACATGTAAAAAATACATGCATTGTGAAAAAAGTATCTCCAAGAAAAAACAGAGTAAAAAGAGAGAAATTTCTCATTTTTTTTAAATGTAAAAAGAAATACAATTACGTTTAAAAATCAAAAATATTCATTTCACAGTGGTTTTGATCCACAGCCCAAAACTTGTGTTACAATTCGCCCACAATTCTCTATCGTTAATTTTGGGTAGATTCGCTTATAGCAAATAGTCTTTAAGGTGAAAAAAAATAACGTTACATCGAAATGACAGCTACGAATAGATCAATATGCATTGTACACAAGCGGAGCCAATATCGTGGTAGCTATTGGAAAAAAATGTCCAAGCGGACTGGCAGGTCTTAATAGATACACGGAAGCCAAGTGAAGGAGACACAGTATAAGGAACAAGGCGAAGAAAATGAAAAGTAATCGTTCCGTGCATCTGACAAAATTAAAAATGCTTAAAGAAGTTCTTATGATACCTTAGAAATTGGGCCGCTCGTATGAAGAAGGTACGGATATTATTACTCTCTACCGAGCTGTCTGGTGCTGTCTGGCACGCCAGCCGGTCGTCTCGCGCGATTTCCAACTATTCCTCTCTTTCCTCTCGTTCAAGTATCACGCACCATACTCTTTCTTGATTTTGAAAGCACGACTCACTGTCGACGAATTTGTGCGGCTCACCTCAAGACACGTTAAAATCCAGGCATGTAAATACCTTCACGTCAAATATCGAGTGCTGCCCCGTAAAGGAGCCATCTTGGTGGGTGGGCACCAGTAGACATACGGCGATTCATGTTTTCAACTTGGGTAGTGCTCCCAGTGTTGCCCCAAAGCTCAGGGCCGTGAGATAAGATTCTCACTGAAAAACTTGATAATGGGGAAATTATGATAAAACTCTATGCTACTGGCCCTTTTAAACAGAAACAATCAATGTAAATCAGACTGAAATATATCTTTAAGTCTTCACTCTAAGTTGTGATCCTGAATCAGCATCCATTCCTCAGGAACACGGAATACCAAGGAATATTTTAATGTAAAAAGATTCATATATTAGCGGAAACGGATTAATTAGTAAATTCAATTCAGGGAAGATAAAATCCCTCCATTCACTCAGACTGACTGAGTCCCGTTCAGTCGTCAGTCATCGCTGCTCATCACTATCCGAAGTGGTCCTGGAAGAGCCGGATTATCACGGACCTGGTGGGTTGCGACTCGCGGGACGGCCGTCCAACGCCATCCGACAGTAGCGCAGAACACTAGGAAGCTTTGGTCCGCTCTGATCGACTCTAGTACTGTTAAAGATGGCTGACAGCGGGGACGGTGTGAACAGCACGTCTTCTGGTAAGGAGGGTAGAAATGCAGTTACTGATGGACCTGTCACAGATCCGGCCTCCTGCACCAAGGTAAGTGACATCTCTTCTCAATGCCATTAATGCCACGAACGTTATGATCACTCCGATATCTTTAGGATCTTGATTCCATTAGTTTACGATCTCGTTGCGATCACTCTTATTGCCAATCAACGAATAGCTACAGACAGCAACAATCCCTTACAACAGTATTTGTGTGGGAATTCAATTAAATTTATCGATAAGAATCATAGAAAATTGTGACAGGTCATCCGAAAGCCACGCTTTAATATTTTACATCCACTGCGTATCCTGTAGATAAATGTTCATTCATGATTTTCTTCCCTTGACTGAAAGTCTACCTGTATTTTATTTCTTTATTATCATGGATACATACGATACGCGTCCCCGATGCTCCAGTTTCGTTTTGCCTTTCGACACAGCTTTTTTTGCATTATTCTCTACGCGGAGACCTTGTGTCACTCCTCGAGCTGTATGTCCTCGTTACATAACTCGCATGACATCGCAACAATAACAAACGTAAAGGCATGTGTTTCTTTATTGTAGATTGTAGAACGACTCAAAGGGTTTCACTTCACATATTTTCAGGTAGCTAACTAAAGACTCCTCAATTCAAAGAGTTACGACAGTCTCATTAGCTCGAGAACAGGCTTTACTACCGAATGAGTAATTTTCAATAGAAAGAAAAACAGGGTGAATAAAAACGATAAGACCGCAGAAGTATGTATTCACAACCCTTAGACGATTGACAGCGTAAAAAATGAATACATAGGTCCTCGCAAAATGAATTGGATGTTCCTGAAACTGATATTCTTATGCGGTGTAAGACTGTAATACAGATTTCAATATCCTGTGAATTATTTATTCAAGTTAATATATGTGTATGTTTGTTTTGAACAGGCGTGCGAGTGTTCCGCTTATAATAAGAATCTGAGAAAAGTAAGGAAAGAGATACGTGGTACAGGAGTCTTATATAAGAATAGATTACTCGACAGGGACTCGTGTGATGGATCGTTTTGTTGCTCAGATACAAAAAAAATAGATGGCTGCTTTGCAAGTGCATTCGACTGGATGAAGAACGAAGGGACGGGAGGGCAGAGCGGAAGCTCATGCATCTCAAGTGTGATCAGCCTGTCTGTCGATGCATAAGCATTATGTTCTTTAAGCGCAACGCATTCAGTATGACGGGAACTGACGCCGAGGACCGTATCGGCTCTGTTCTGCTCTGCTTAGAATTTCATATTCGATACTGAAGTCTCGCAGGTGATACGCGAATAAGTATTTAAGTTTTGGGTACGTACTATCGGTGAGATCGTGACTACTCGAGACACTATTCTCTTTCCTAACTTTCACTTGGATTCACTTTCCATTTGCCTTTACCCTTGTAGATATACCTGGCCCCGACCTGACTAGAGACTGCAGAGCTATTGTGTATTAGGCATTTAGATGCAATAAGTGATTGTCTTTTTTTACATAAGTAACATCGAATTTAGTTAAGAATTGCGTGTCGATTTAAGAGATTCTTTAAGCATAGGACATATCAATCTTTAAGTTTACGACTAGTCAATCAGTTGTGTTTTGAACATTACTAGCGATGTACACGTCGAAGGAACAGGTGATCTTACAATTAGAAAGCTTATTAACAAGATTTACTGTTTTAAATATTCGCTGAATCTTCTAGAGGAATATTAATTCTTTGCTAAATAGACTCCGTTTCTATTTGTCACATCCTCGCAGACAAGCTAATTCGTAAAAACTTTTTAAAATTGTCGCCCTCCATAAGGAAATTTCGTCTTCTCTCCTATTAGATATTAGAGATGTTCGCTTCCGTTGTTCCAAACAATTCATTAGCATGGAGCGTTATTCTCGCGTTAGTTCTTAGGATTGTCATATCCATATCATAGAATGGAGAATCAGCTTGAAGCGAGTTACGCGTCACAGCCCTAGCGATATAGAGAAATGCATACTGGACACGCATGCCGACACAATACATGTGCGAGATGATATCCACTTTGCAAATTGTCCTCGTATCCTCGCACTTTTCGCGAAAGTATCTGAAACTTTTCAAGAGAACAGTATTACGTATAAACGTAAACATAAATATTAGCAGGAATTACGTAAGGCTGTTCTCTGCTAAAGATCCTTACATAAAACCTGGTCGATGCTACCAGAATACGTGAATTTGGTGCATTTGAATCATGATATGGTGGTTATTGTGATTTCAGAGCCTAGAGGCATCAAATAATGCCTTTCACGGCCCGAGAGCAAAATTAGTAAGTAAGATTATTTGCGTATGACAACAACAACAACAACAAGAACACACAAAAGAACCAAGCCTTCTACCCCAGCCTACGCCCAATTATACTTGCCCCGCGCACTCCTCGGCAATCCTCACTGGACGCTTTAGTTGTTCCTATGTAGACGGAGAGAGATGCGTTACGCTCTCGTACATATATGTATGTATGTATGTACATATAACAGATATACTTGTGATGGCTGCCCAGCGACGAACCGTCCGTCTTCATACATTTATCAGGAACCCTCCTCATCTTCCCGAGGATCCATATTTTCTTACCACCATCCCGCGGTCGGTTCGACGCTGGTGCTCATTCCCTATCGATACAAAATCTCATGGACATCCCTGAGACATACCTGGGACATCCTAGAGATATCCATGAGACTTGTGTGGTGTGTGGACTTAGATTTATTCTCGTTCAAGATCATTGAATTTCTATGAATTACTGCAGTTCCAGTGAAAGTGACGTGCTTTACTTTGGAATTGCCTGTTCGTTATACGAGAGACTTTTCGCATCAACAACGTAACAAAGCTTATCTAAACTCTGTGCGTGCACGTACCACAATAATACAATAGTATCCACGTAGCTTAATTCGCGCTATTAAGCTCCTAATACTTTCTTCATGAAAAATTCACGAATTGCGTTTGTTCACATTTTTCTTTCCTCTTTGTTCTGTTCCGTTTTTGTCGTCCTTCTGCATCGGTAGAGGAAAAAAAATAAAGCAATCCGGCCTGTACCAATGGGCTGCTAACGCAAACAGACTTTGGACGTTTTTTAGGAATCGAAATCCGGAGCCCTGAAGAAGTCCAGCCGCTACCGGAGCCGTTCTCTGTCCGCTAGCAGCACCGATAGCTACAGCTCTGGTATGAGTACGTTGATTTTGGTATTATTACTTTCGTTACTTCGCTTTTCTTCGTTCGTTCGTTCGCTAATCATTGTTCGTCAGTTTTCCCTGATTTGCCATTTGTTGAGACTGCACGGCTACTCCTGCTCCACGGTGTCCCATATGTCCTGCATCCTAATCGCTATCATCTCTGCGCATCCGAACGCCGTTGCTTCGTTATTGGCCGCTCTACCGATCGGTCTTCTTTTTCCAATTTTGCTCGATCCCGTCGACTGGCGTGCATGTCCTTCGCGGGTTTAATCACATGCATATAGCACGGATAAGCAATAATTCGTTTGGTAATCTCAGAATACACCGGCTCTGCAATACTAAGTATGCGTGAAAAATTTGCTAATAATCTTTGGACAGAATGCTGCTTTGTTAACGATAATGGTTGCGTTAAATTAACGTAATAAATCGTCGCAAGCTGCGCTTCGATATCCAGGAGAAGAATTAATAAAGAACGAGTGATAATCCAGGCTTTGCGGTGATACTAATATGTCGCGTTTTCTGGCGTTCGGTTGTACCTCAGCGTCTTATACAGGAAGCTCGTCGGACGAGGACGACGTATCGCCGCGGGAGAAGATCCAGAAGACGGACAAGGGCTTCAATGACTTCTGCGTGCGCAACATAAATCAGCATGCATTTGGACGCCGTGAGATCGAGATAGCCGAACAGGAGATGCCCGGAATAATGGCGTTGCGCAAACGTGCTGCCGACGATAAGGTGATCATCAATCAAATTTACCTGGCCGCGCGCGCCTCTTGTCTGTCGTCGCTGTATCTCTTCGAGTCTTTCGTGCCTTATACGATAGACGGACAGAGATACGGATCCAGAGAACTCCAAAATTCATCCCTCCAATAATTCTAATCACTCGAATATCATTTCTTGACTTTGCATCATCCGTTCATCAATCTGTCTATTTCATTTTCATTTGGCAGCCCTTGAAGAACGCCAAGATCGTCGGATGCACGCATATTAATGCCCAGACGGCTGTTCTCATTGAGACTCTGGTGGAATTAGGTGCGCAAGTAAGATGGGCGGCGTGCAATATTTATTCGACGCAGAACGAAGTCGCAGCTGCACTGGCTCACGCCGGATATCCAATATTTGCGTGGCGCGGAGAAACGGAGGAGGATTTCTGGTGGTGCATTGACAAGTGCGTCGCGGCTGAGAATTGGCAGCCGAATATGATCCTGGACGATGGAGGTGACGCGACGCATCTTATGCTCAAAAAGTATAACACTATGTTCAAGATGATTCAAGGTGAGATTCAAAATGGATTATTAATGATCGATCGCTGTCGATTAATTGATTTACAGTCATGCAGCTAAATACTTTCGCCGTCATGCCATTGTTGAATGTCGAAGAATAACAGCTTCTGCCGCCAATCGAAATGATTTGCTTCTTGGATTATTTAATGCTACTTTTTATGCAACTTGAAAATTAGGAGCGCCGATCTTTGGTTGCAGGAATCGTCGAGGAGAGCGTTACGGGCGTACACCGGCTGTACCAACTGTCCAAAGCTGGAAAACTCTCGGTTCCTGCCATGAATGTAAATGACAGTGTGACAAAGACGAAATTCGACAATCTTTACAGTTGCCGCGAAAGTATTATAGACAGGTATGAGCTCAGTGATATTTTATACAGGGCTGGGGGGAGGGGGGCTTTTTGAGCATGCAAACGAATGCCATACCAAAGAATTCTTATTTCATATCAGAGAATCGCATCTTAAAATTACGTAACGCCTGTCGTGCTCTTATGCATCCAGCCTTGGGATGCAGATTTTACAAGCGATCCGAACTTCGCACATCTTTCAAATGTTTCCCTGATTCATGTCTTTTTACAGCTTAAAGAGATCAACGGATGTAATGTTTGGAGGAAAACAAGTGGTCATATGTGGTTATGGTGAGGTTGGCAAAGGTTGTTGTCAGGCCCTCAAAGGCTTGGGATGTATCGTATACATCACTGAAATTGATCCAATCTGTGCACTGCAAGCAAGGTAAGGCAACCTTAAGTAAATCAAATTTGAGTAGAGTAGGTTGCACCAGGTATTAAACGCCAGCCGCTTATTTGCAGTATGGATGGATTTCGGGTGATGAAACTGAACGAAGTCATCAGGAACGTCGATATCGTTATCACTGCTACAGGTAACAAAAACGTTGTGACCCGCGAGCACATGGATAAAATGAAGAACGGATGCGTCGTGTGTAACATGGGCCACAGCAACACGGAGATAGACATTGTGCGTGAGAATTCTCCGGTTCTGGAAATACTTTGATGGAGAGTTGACTCTCTCTTATCACTCTCCGTTATCACTATATAGCTGAATATCCATTCGCTCAACAGAACAGTCTTCGCACGCCTGATCTCACGTGGGAAAAGGTCAGATCTCAAGTGGATCACGTAATATGGCCTGATGGGAAACGGATTGTCCTCCTGGCTGAAGGCAGATTGGTCAACCTATCGTGTTCCAGTATTCCGTCTTTCGTAGTCTCCATCACGGCTGCCACTCAAGCTCTCGCACTTATCGAACTCTTTAATGCTCCGCCAGGGCGCTACAAGAGCGACGTCTACCTGCTGCCAAAAAAGATGGGTACGCCATTTTCTCAATCAAAGATGCGAAATCTCTTGCTATAGGATTCTGCGATCGAGTAACTGACTATTACTTTGTTTCAGATGAATACGTGGCTTCTCTGCATCTGCCAACTTTCGACGCTCACCTAACGGAACTCACGGATGAGCAGGCAAAGTATATGGGTCTCAATAAGGCCGGTCCTTTTAAGCCAAACTATTATCGGTTAGTATCCAACAACAAGGCAATATGTCTTTTCAATATTTCTCGAAACTCCTTGTATCTATAGTAGCTATTCATTTTCTTTTTTCTTTTTCTAGCTATTAAATAGCATCAGGTTGCCACCTTCCGTCGAAAAACAATGTTTTATAGAAAATGTCAAATAACGGAGACACCGCCGACCAGCTGCTCCTGCTGCTGCTACTGATACTACTACTACTACTACTACTACTACTGCTACTACTACTAATACTCCTCTTCCTCCTCCTCTTAATCTCCTAAACGTTAACGTAATTAGCTTTGTTTCTCATTGATTTTCCCATTGTAAATGCTCAGAGGGCTTTTTCAGTTTGTTCCACTGCAACTCCACATTG
Source organism: Trachelus tabidus (assembly GCA_030142655.1). NCBI lineage: Eukaryota > Metazoa > Arthropoda > Insecta > Hymenoptera > Cephidae > Trachelus > Trachelus tabidus. The sequence continues at coordinate 26,864 of JARQTI010000563.1, read as the reverse complement.
TGTTAGTATTAATCTCGCATATTTGCTTGTTCTTTTAATATTTTAACCTGTACTAAATAACTTAGCCGAATCTTCGTCGAATTCATCTTTATTTCCTACAATTGAATTCAGATGTCACAAAATTATCAATTGTAACTCGTACTAAAAATTACACGCGATCGAAAGCTACTACTAAAAAATGATTCAAGTCCTAGTGATTGAAGCTAAACAAAATTATACTAGACTTTGATTCGGTGTCTAGCTTGCCCAAGGAAACGGAGGAGTCTACACGTCTGTTAGGCGAATTAGAAATTCGTCAACTGACTATAATCTATCTATAAACAATCCTATTATTCTAAAAAACCTTAATAATTTAATTATTGAGCGAGCAGCGGTGTGTCTTAAGCCCATATTCACAGTCAGTGCTTGAGACGAAGTGTGGTATTAATACGTGGTAGAGGACGACTTAGCAATATGCTCAATACGAAGTACTGACTATGAATACAGACCTTAGAATGGACGATTTTATCTGTAGAGAAAAAATCTAATTGACCTTTGATATACAGACAGAGAATCACACCAGCCATTCCGTTCAGTATTATAAATAAATATGAAAACTCGCTCAAACGGTCGTTATACCTTATAGATAAAAAGATATACGTATCATCCTGCATCTGAGTACCGTCGTCTCAAACATGTACATACATACTGCGATACAATGGACAGAGTGAACTCCTCGGTCATGAGAGTATAACCTAGCAAGATTTAAAAAAGGTTTAACATAGAGAGGTGGTGATTACGAGTTTGTAATTAGCATCACGAGCGATCGCATACAGTAACTTTAACGGGGCGTCAATTAAATGTGTTTCCAACGCTTACTAATAGCCCCAAATGCGATTCTTACATGACAAAATATAAGAGACCGCCTGTAAAAAAATTTGTGCAATTAATAAATATGCATGTAAACCTTGCAACGAGATTTCAGGGAGCATTCGAATGATGCTGTCTTGCGAAAATATACAAATGCATCTTTACTTGTCTCGCTGTGAAATTCAAAAACCGTTTTTTAAAATTATACTTTCGTTTGGAGACTTGATATTTTCTTATAATCACTCTACCTTTTTACTTGTACAATCCAATTTTCCAATGGTGAAATTCCGCATGGGATCTGCATTCGATTATATTATACAAGAAAGAAAAACGCATTCTGGATGTACGTGGTAAAGGCCTAAATAAATATGCTCTAATTTAACAAACATTGAGATTTTAACCTGTCAAGTTAAGTACCACGTACATGGTAATGCTGTATTACTTTTCCATTCGAAATTAAATTCTTTTATTTATGTCTGACTTTTGATGCACCGCAACGTTAGGCAACCTTCGTATCCCAGCAAGGACTAGCAAACAAAAATTTTTGCTGTAAAAAATTATTGTTTGCGTACATGGTCAGCGACCCATTGACACGAGCAAATGAAGAGCACATATATTTAATTACCTTGTTAATAAAACGATCGTGATTTTATATAGAATGAATTTAATCAGCCAATTTTTAATGACTGCCTGGTGTACGTTACTAGTAGATTTTATGGAAAAAAGAAATACACGCTAATGATGACAAAAGCACACTCTCACGAATGCGATCCTCTCTTTGGCATACAATATCTCGTTAAACGAACGATGAATGATTTGGAGATTGATTTATAAATCTAGAATTTTCAAAATGGAATTGAATACTCGCATAAGGCTACGTACCAACTAATGCAAATAATGGGATACATCGTTACGAATACTCGTTGCCATATATAATTTTTTGGAAGGTCATGTATAAAAAATTAAAAGAATACACTGTCAAATATTATTGTATAGTATAGGACCCTGAAAGATATCGTTGATAATTATTGAACCGCAAAGTGAAGCTTTTATGAATTTCTAATTTCAATTAAAATAAAAGTTAGGAAGAAGAATAACGACGAAGAGCAGAGGCGGAAATAAGATAACTCTTGCGTACACGTGTTAAAGGTATTTAGCATATCCACGAAAGATGCTAAAAATTATTGCGCGTCTTTTATTTGACATGCGTCAATGAATAACAATACAGGCATTAAAGATAAAAACGTAAACCCGATGTTCCTTTTCAGGCTGGTACAATACAACTGCCATAGAAAGTTATATACGACATCAAAACCATACGTCGCATTTACAATACGGTCGTTCGCAATATCTCAATTAGACTCAATTAGCGAAATTAGACTAACGGTAGAGCGCGCGTGCGTTCTGAAAGCAACAGCGACGCTTAACAATCTGGATTCAATGTCGACTGAAAATTTTAGATTCTCCTAACGTTCCCACGATACACACAGATCAGCCAATCAATTAAATCATTGGACCATAAGATTCGGGAAGGCATTTTTTTCTGTACCCTCATGGAATTGTAGATGAATTGGGATGCGGGTCGCAAGATAACTAGTGGACCAATCAATAAGTAATGTTCAAGAATCATTAACGATCAAGCTAGCTATAATGAAACAAAGACGGCATATTAACGTACACGATACAGGGTGCTCCGATTCAAACAGTACCTCTGGATCCGATAGTCCTAGGTACCGTGGCCGGTACGGTATAAATAATAAAACAAAAAAAAGTAGTAAAAATATATTTTACAATAATCTGTACAAGGTTCTTGATTAGGATTAATAAACAGTAGCTCGGTATTAATATGTTATACTTGTTATAATTTTCGTACTACTGTAATAACCACGTGTCGACAGCAAAGGAATCTTTGCGAAAAATATTAATATTTTCTTGAGTAATCGCGGTCGTGAGATAAAACAACGTCGCCCACACTTTAAAACGACACCAATTGGGAGCTCGGAACGAACTTATTATTTTCTTTATTTCATCTTTCACTTTTGTTTACCTTTGTTCCGCCTATAGGCTGTATAAATATCTAAATGGTAAAAGAATCTCTATTACAACACGGACGCACATAATTCATTTGCTCCACGAGTCATTGCACACTGATTGCATTACGGAGCTCTTTTTTTCTCCCTTATTTTTCTAGTATAAAGTCGGTCCGCGAGTTCAATGTGTTTTCTTGACAGATAAATAACAATGAACTTCCTGGGGCAAGCTACGCGTGGCTCTGCATACAATTTCTGTTGCGTAGCATAAATTTGCATGGCTTTGCACACTGATATATACTTTACTTTTCTATTTTTGTACATATATTTCCGTCATCTTATGAAAAGCCACGTGTGATTTGCTGAGGATTGCATTCTTTGCGAACAATGATACATTGAACACATTGAACCTGTATACCGACTATAGGTAGTAAATATCTAGCAGAAATCCTGCAGTTCGTTTTGTCTAAGATTCCACAGTTTAAAATTCCAAAAAATTCTCTCGTCGTATTAACTGAAAGTTACACTGTAGCTGGATCGTCGTCGTAGGTCAGACGGCATTTTGGATTTTGATTGAATTTCATACTGCATTGATTGTTCATGGACGAATCGCGCATTCGAACACCACTTATTATTACACTAATAATAATAATAATAATAATAATACGAATAATTATTATATAGTTTAGTCAGTTTGTGCCATTCCCGAGACTCCTTTACGAAGTACGCTGAGCTAGCTCCCGATACCAATACCGATTTTCAGAGAATAACATCAAAATTAGATAAGCATCGCGATAATACGCGACTCCAAGTATATCCACTAATCAACTAAGTTACAAAAATTGTTTGATTACATAAAAATCATAGGTGAAGGCAATTTTATTTCCTGCCTCACTTCTCTAATAAGGCAAAATCAGTTAATAGAATTATAAATTGTGTAATATAGTGCAACAGTAATACGTCTTACATTCAGACATATAACTCAGCGATAATTATAGTATTTAATCTAAATTAATAATTTTCTTTTTAAAATTTAACCTAAGGTGTTTCTCGCGTGCGATAAAGTATTTCTTTTTCATTTATAAATACATAACAAAAATAGATAATGATAGGCGTATATACAGTGGGAGGTATGTAAAACGTAAAAATTGTATGTGTTTAGTTAACCTTATCGTATCATTTAAAGCGATCGTGATTTCTGTGCGACAAAGGCCGTTATCCTTCCATTACAAAATTCCTTCATAGAGAAATGGCCCTTATATCGTCGCCACGTTCAATTTTCTCAGATAATAAGTGCCTCCTCAATTCGCACAGGAGTCACGATACGCATGTGTAAAAACTAGGTAGCAATTCCGTACTACAAAATACACATTAAATATTGGCGATTTTTCTTCTCGATAACAATAATATTTATTTACGAGTACACGTAAGCTCGTTCTTTTCTCTCTATCTCTCATTTTATATTTCCTTCAGGCAACGAGTCCTACGAAAGTCACGCGACATTCGCCAGACTTCGACGAGTCCAGTACGCAAAGATAGCAAGTCCGCATCGCAGCAGAGAATAATCGATTTGTCAAAGTTCATCGCTAAAAATAGTCTCATTTGTTTTTTACGCCTACGCGTATGTCTAAAGCGACGTCTCGCACATTCCTCATTCTCATTTCAAAGTCAACTTTCCATTATTGTCACCCATTGTTGTCGCGATGAGCCGTGATGAGGACTTGCAGAACAATTAACATCGTCAAAGCTCCAGACCTTTTTTTTTTAAAACAGAAGATTAGCCCTTCGTTAACTTCGTTCAGATTGTCATTGTGCTGACTGACAACAGACTGATTGTGCTGCAGTCATTAGAATCCAATTACGATATAGATGCAGGAAATGTGGCCTTTCATGAAAGTCAGCTCTATATCTAGCATACGTTTTATACAAGTTAGTAGATACGTGTAAACATAAATCTCTCTTGGACGTGTACAAGCATTAAAAGAAGGAAAAGAAAAGAAAAAAAATTGTTCAAGTATCACAAAGGACTAATCAATGGCAATAATGTAAGAGGCATCAGCAGTTGCTGATACGAGTAAAAGAGAAAAAGGTCTATCGCGTAGACTCGTGTATATCGTTTCAATGACTAGCTTATGATATTATGCACGTACCCGCGCGTACATATATCCATAGTGGCACAGCAAGTAGCAGACCTTCCTATGGGCATATGCGTAGGTCTAGCCTTTCAGCCATTGGTACCGCAAAAAAGAAAAATGTCGTAATGGCATTAGATGATTCATTGTTGCTTCTTTTTAAATATATATAGATATTCAACCGTATGGACAGTATCGTCTCCTAAGATTACTCCCGCTATCCTCCAAAACGGTTCTCCAAGCGTGCGAATTAAATTTTTAAAAATCTAACAAGTCGGTTAGGGTTAGACTTAGATTTGGATGAAGGTTTATGCCTTGACTATCTGCGTCATCTTATATTTTAGACGTAAGATACGTCGGTGACATATTGTCCAATAAGACGTGAATTCAACATTCGTTCATGACAATCCTGGGCGCCCTTTGATCATGGTCCAAAAAAGTTAATAAAAACTAACTTTTCTTATTAAAGAGAAAAGAGATGTACAGTGACAAACTTTAGGATACAACAACGTGCAACAATTCTATTTCTATGTACAGAAGGGAATTGCTCCAATGATAACTTCATTAGGGTAAATGAAAATTTAGGGAATACCTAAATAGACACGAGCTGAATTTTATGCCGCAAAGAAACGAAAAGTCCAAGTCACGAAAGGTGATTGTACTTCCGTTAGATGTAAGGCTTTTGAAACTCCTTCAATTTTAAACATACTTGAGTGCAGTACGCAGCGTTCAGGATTAACCTTTGCGGAAGAATTCGAATATTTGAAAGATTTAGAAAAATTAAAATTGCCAAGAACATGACGAACCGAGTTAGAAGGACGAACCAAGGAGGATAATTATAATATTACAATTGGCTAGAGACGAATATTCCATTAGGCCGTGCGCTCACTTGTTCAATTTCTTCATTTCTCAAAATTGTTCCTTCGATTGTCGTTAGGCGCGACCCGTATAACTTACTTAACTTTACCTAACCTAACTTAATATTACTCCTAAAATCATACTATTTACCTCTTCGTATCGTACACTATGTGATACAAAGATTTTTCCTTTTGTACATACTTTCTTTAACAAAGACGCCTAGCGTCCATTTAGTTACCCTCGGACCTTATCGTTAAACCTTCGCGTATAGTTTTTGTTTCTAATCTAGTCGTAGGCTCTACGAAAATTCTAAAATTACGACGCTTTGATAGAAACTTTTCGAAAAGAAGCGTATCACCGTGTAAATGACCAAGATGAAGACATCATATGACACCGTGAGCCAACACTGTCGCATCCATTTTCTTTTTCACATTATGGCAGACTCACGTGAGAATTAGTTCGTAGCACTTCTCAGATTTTCACTTACTATAATTTACCTTTAAGCACGAAGATGACGACTATAAAGATGAGGATGATGACAAGGTGAAAATATGAGGATGGCAGCAGATTATAGCAATCTCGGTAACGTAACGGCCTTTCAGCTACGTTCCTCGCAAGTAAAAGGATTCAGTTTCTTTACTGTATCGTAGTTGGTACAACTGTCACTTTACTATATTGTTCATCGGCCGATTGAGACCCTGGTAAACTCGGCTGTGGCACTCCTTTTTCAACTCGTTGATGCTGCATGTATGGCGAAGAAATTTTCATAGATGTCTGTTGCGACTCTAACTTGGGATTCTCCGCGATTGTCACGTAACCGGAGCTCTGCTTGCTAACAGGAACTTGAAGCTTCTCTAAACCCGCAGCTAAATTCTGACCGAGTTCCGGCTGACCCTTCTCCCAGCAGAAAGGATACGAAGAACCACTTGGTGGCGTTACATCCTCGATTTCACTGTCGTCCACATCGGAAATATTTTCTTCCTCTGTCTCTTCTACCAGTTGCTGCTGCTGTCCATGCTGTTGCTGCTGCTGATGATGATGATGGTGTTGCTGTTGCTGAAGCATTTGAAAAACTGTAGGTGCTGAAACGTAAGGTTTGCTCATACTTTCTGACGTGTTACTACTGACGGATACGTATGGCTTTTGAGACGGCTGCGTCTGTTGCGAATTAAGGGTATGTGAACCAATCGCAGTCTTACACTTGACGTCAGAAATCGACGCTACCGTTACGTAAGGCTGCTGTTTCGTGGACGGATTCACAAAGGATTGTGTTAACGATGCAGAGCTGGATAATGTTGAGACGAGGGGCTGGTTTCTCGTGTCCACGAGTGACGTCGGCGCCAGGGCAGACGTCTTCGTTATTTGACTTTGTGTAGGTTCTATTAAAGTACTCGTGGAGAGTGGCTTAGTAGTGGTGTCGAGTAAGCCTGTCTGTACGTAAGATTTTGAGAGTTGTGGTATCGGTGAGAGCTTGTCGGATATCGAGAAAGGTGCCAAATCCTCGAGGCTGCTCTTGGAAGATACCTTGGCGAAAGCAAGGTCCTCCAGATCACGGAAAGCATCCATTGTTGTCGGCTTTGGTTTCTGATCCAGTGAGGATAAGCTTATGTAGGGATATATAGGCTTGTATTCCTCCTTGCTGATGGCTAGCAAGTTACCCTTAAGAGAACTGGCTGCGTCGGTATCGTCTCCAGGCTTGGAGTGTACCGATTCTACTGGAGCTATTCCCACTATGCTGTAACCACCCACTTTGAGGCTCTCCTTAGGAACTGGACTTGGATTGCTGGAGAGTTCTTCGTAAGAGGGCATGCTGATGTACCCAGTTGACGACCAAGTCTGCTGAGACGCCGTGTAGCCAGTACTATCCGTCAAGTTGGGAGTTGAGCGAGCCAAGGAAAGACTGTCCGTGAGTACAGGATCACTCGACTTGGCGACTTTAACGTAAGGATCCCATCGTGCGGATTCCATCATGATGGTAGGTCTCGAAGTAGTGACATTACGCTGCCGCAGACTCGATGATTCCCAAGTAGGCGGCGATTCCAGTAGTTTATTAGGCGACACAGGTACAGGGTCGACATCTGCGCCACTATCGGTTGATACATGGGAATCTGATGTCAAGGACGAGGTCACCGACTCCTGACCGCTGGAACATCCGCTCGAATCCGCCGACAATTGACGAGTATGCTGTTCACCAACCTTCTGGAGCAGCTTCTGCAGCATTTAATGTCTTTTGTCCATATACAGCAGACTTGGTAAAAAAATCTTATTACATACGATCCTTACCATATTCGGTGCGAGCCCTGGCGGCAGCTTCACTTCCACGTCCTGCATATCTTTACATCTTCTCCACATTCTACATAATAAAATCAATAATATAATAAAAGAAAATTATAAAGGCAAACAACAGATTTTTAGAATCTTTAAAAACTACGATGGATCTTACCTCTTCAACATGTACGTCAAACAAATAAGGAAAACTATCAAGCTGAATCCACCAATAACCCCAATTATAATAATAACTGTAAGCGTTGGCCCTGTATACAAAGTGAATACAATTTTTCATTATAACATTAAAAATATTTAGTTTCTTATCAAGGCATGGACGTGACCAAAGGACTCACCGCCAAAGTAGCAATTGCCTTCTCCAGGAAGAGACCAAGGACCTTTCAAATGAGTATTATTGCTTACAATATTTACAGCCCGTACACGAAATTGATGCAGTCTTTTGCGTCCAAACGTTACACAGTCAGGAACAGGTATCTCGGCATCTGTAAAGCAAACAAAAGTCTGTGAAAGACAACAAGAATACATTTCAATGAAGTAAGAAGTAGATGGAAAATTTGATAAGCACATATGCAACTGGTGCATCGAATAATATTCACACCATAATAACAAAGTACCACTAACTCGAATAACTTTCGTTATCCACAGTAACAATGCACAGGCATCCCTACGCCTAATCGCATAAAACGCACCACTGAAAGAGCACTTGGCCCATCCTTCGCGGATATATAAACGGCCTGAAATCCAAACTCGAGTCATTCTGCCACTTGCGTCAGATAAAAAATCTTGAAACATAGAAACGTATCACAAAGAAACCGTCTTGGGAAAGAGCGAAACCTCCTTCTTTGCCAGATAGAATCAATCTCCGCATTTCAGTTGGGATCAATCGTTAATAAAACTCACGTTTATTGATTTATTATTCTGCCTAACTAATTTCCTATATCAAATCACCAACGACTTTTGCTCGAACCCGCCTCACTTTCACGAACCAGAGAACCGCAACGCGCGTAATAAAGGTTTACAACATATTCCTTACCCGTTTTTGTACTGTTTTGAATTTCACCATCATTCGACCATATCTGATAATAGTCCACAGGTCCTGCAGGATATTCGGGTCTATTCCACAGAACTGACACTTGACTGGAATTCATAAACCTTATATTGGGCACGTTAATTATTCCAGGAGTTCCAATATCCGTAACCGTATAAATCGGCGGTGATCTGGCGCTGCACGAGATGGTACACGCAGCCACGCTGATATTATAATGCTCACGAGCTTTGAGATTTTCGAGGGTAACATAATCAGCTTCCTCGACTTGCCGCGTGGAAGAATTGTAATAGACCTCGTAGTAACGTAATACGCCGTTCATAGCATTCGGCCTCTTCCAAGTAATGTGGATCGTCGTGTTCGTAACATTCATAATTTGTACATCCTGGGGCGGACTCGCTGGACTCGCCTCCATTGTCGTATTATACAAAGGATCACTGTGCAGACCTTCTCCAGTTTTTGTTAATACCGCCACGGCGAGCATGTAGGTTGTATATGGTTTTAAGCCGGTCACTAAGCCATGAATCGTATGAGGATCACCTTTGATAGTTGTATTCATTTTGGGACCCTTGCAATTCAAGTTGTACGGTGACATAATAGGACAGTAATAAATATTGAATCCTTCAACAATACCAATTCGATCGGAACATTCCAATTTCCATCCGACTTCGATGAAAGATGAGCCAATGCGATTTATCCAGACAGATTTCATCTTACCCACAACCTTACTGTGTATCACTGTACACGAAGCCCATACCATACCACTACTTGCTCTCTCTGTATTCGCAGATATCGCGAACTGATAAACCTTTAGCAGATCTGGCACAGTCATATTATAGACAGTTGTATTCCTGTGCACGTGTACCCAATCTAGATAACCCTGAAATTTTATTAAAAATTCTAGATCACAATTAACCTGTAACCGTTGATTCAGATGCCATATGATATGCAAAAACTTACGGCGCACTGATAAGGTCGATCGCGATGGTCCTCGCACCAGAAAATGGTGTAATTCGTGATTTCTGCGTTTACATTAGGGGGCTTCCATGAGAGTTCATAAAGACCTCTCTCGAAATCAATTTTAGTGAATGCGATTGGCTCGTGTGGAACTGTAAATGATAATTTAGTAACCATGAAATTTTGTAATGATCAAACACGAATATTAAAATCGAATAATATTCCTGATAAAAAATAAAACTTACTTTCGTTTCGACTGGGAACAAAAATCGTTGCTCCTTCTTTATTAGGACCGACTTCGTTAGCAGTGACGATTTCAAATCGATAATTATTGAATCGAATTTCTTTAAATTTCGCATAGGTTCTCGTTATTTCACTGGGCGACAGATCTACTTTGCGCCCATTCTCTTCTACGTGTGATATCTGATATCTAAAATTTTCGCCATTCTCCAAATACGGTGGAATCGCTTGCCAATATAGAAAAACATCACGGTTTCCATTATTTTCAACAAGCTCGAAGCTACCAATGTCGACCCGCGGTGAAAGACCAGGCACTAGAGGAAACAAGAAGGTGAAGTGACGGCAATGTTGAAAAAAATATTGAATATATTGTTATATCGTTCGTTCCTTCTTTATATAATATACTCACACTTCGGGGACGTTCTAAACGTTATCACACTAAATTTGCTCCATTTGTCTTCTCCTATCGCCAATGCACTCTTTAGAAAAACTCTAACGTCATAGGCCGTATTCGCATACCGAAGTCCTGTCAGATTAAAGTATCTCTTGTGCGAGTGAATGTCACTAGTTATATTAATAATCTGCAAACAGAAACATAAGTATAACGAAATACGATATAACATAGCAAGATTAGTAGAATTTCTTAATGGCCCGACTTGCAAGCATCGATAACGAAAATCAAGCGTATCAATCTTAAAAGTTATGCACTATTGACATTATTCATAGAACTAAAGAAATTTCATTCCGAGAACCCCTAACGACGACCGCTCAATAAAGACTAACTTTTATTAAGGTTTTCATAATACTTGAATACTAAGATTGATGACGTTAATCTCGCCATTTCGCTATTTATAAATATTTTTTCGTTTTCTAAGTAGAATATCCCTGACACTCTCCATCTGTCTACGAGGGGCTTTCCTCAACTTGTTGCAAATATTTTATTAATCACATGCAACTGCGTTACGACCAGCGGAATACTTGCCTGCCAAGCCTTCAGGCGATCCCATTTATTCTGATAAGTGACTCTGTGATGCAGTCCAGGCGGAAAATGTCCCATAGGAAACGGTACGCTCCAGTGCAATAATGCACTATCTGATGTTTTATTGATGACCGATAGATTCGCTGGCTTAGCTGGTATCACTGTAACGCGCAACGGAGATTGAATTTTAATTAAATGCCCAAGTCCCACACAAGTGAAATACTGGGACCATAATCGAACCAGGAGCCATCACTGATAGCTTGTACTCGACCAACTGTCGTAAACTCAACTCACCATGCGCGTAATGATGAACCCTATTAGAGACGTTGATACTTCCCAATACGTTTTCCACATTAAGTATAAAAGTATAGTACTCATATGGCTGTCTGTAGATTGGATTAGTCGAAGTATCCCAGAGACACGTGTTGGTTGTCTGAGTCTCTTTAGGACAAGGATATAGTTTTCGTCCACCAGCTCGTCCGGGCAATTTAAAAACCAGAGAGAATCTCGTGGTTATGTAATTCTGTACCGGAACCCAGGAACATTTCATGCTCTCCCAATTGTAGGAAACGCAGCTGAAGTTTTGTGGCTCCTGCGGTTTGACTGTATCAAATAAAAGCATTTAATTAGCACGATAAAAGTGGACGTTCACAAGTGCAGTTTGCAGCACTGCCTATTGCTTATTTAGTCATTGGCATTGCCGTTTCTCGCAGCTGGCACAGAACTGCATACATTGCATATGTCAATGTCTTGTAGTTTAATTGGAACGCGTGTACTTGGTGTTTCTTAGAAGGTCACGCGATATCCAATCTGTTATTTTCTACTATCGTACTGTCAGCCGATATCCGACAATGGGCAGGACAATGCGCTTGCTTTTTCGAGTCCTGATTACCGAATGGCTCGTAAAAACTCTTGGCGAGAGACACTTTATTGGCCCGGAATGTATCTACCTCTGGGAAACAGGTTCTACGGCGGCAACTGTCTACCCTAGGTCACCATTGGGCAACTTTACAACTAAAAGGTACTAAGATTAAGAATCTTTAATCGTCATTCATTCCATCATTTCGTTCGACCCAAAGAGGAACGTCTCTAACGTTTACTATTTTTCGCAGGACCCACGTTCGGTCGATCGATGGATCGCGATTGAAATAAAATTTCACGCGAATATACATGAACACTTGATGCTCGTGGCTCGGCAATTGTATTGTATCAGTAAATTTTATAAATGAATGGACCCTTTACAATGGACTTCCGTCAATCTCTTGACGACGATCCTGTCTCCTTGTTATGGTTATTTACGCCAGATATCAAAAGAGATAAGCCAACGGTGCGAGGTACCAAGAAAATATTACTCCACGTTGTTAAGTAAAATGAATAGAGCCAAACTGACTATAGTCCACGATGGAAAGAGGCTATAATCTTTTAGAATGATGCTGCACAAAAGCATTTAAAGGTGCGTTTTAGTTGAAACGCCGCTACTAGGAAAGGCGAGGATAGTGTTTTACTCCTTTCTTTTTCTTAACATTCTCTTAAATTCTTTTTTTTTTCAGCAGTCGCTTTGGGAAATGTCACTGGCCGTCATCATGTTGAAAAAAAATCAGTCCGGCGATTATAAAAACCATTTAGAAAAACGTGCTGTAACGGTTTACGACGCCTAAAAATCTTATTCGAGTACCCGATAAAGATCAGTAGATAGCAATGCAATTGCCTATCTTATGCAAAATTCTTTCCTGGAAACTCTAAGGGAAAACGATTGTGCGACACATTTTCAGAAAAGCATAAAAGTTACAAAGAATACGATAAGCAAGATCTAGGAGATTTCGAATGAAACAGTGAAATCGTCTTGCGTATCTGAAAAAAAAAAAGTTGTACGGGCACATTTCTCAGGAAATCAATGAATAGCAATTTCTGATAAGGTTCCCGATGCTGACTGGTTTTGTATCATGTCAGTAGAAAGCCGATAATACGTAGTTCGAAATACGTGAATCACAAATGCTAATCGCATAAGGTCACATAATAATAAATACTAATGAAACAAGAGTCTTGTCTCTCTGGAGCACCTTTTGACCCAAACTGATAAGGGATAAGTATTATAAAAGAAGTACTTAGAACCGATAGATTTTCTGTAAAGACATTACATTGGATCAATCTTCCTGTGAATTGCAGATGACTAGCCCTTTTAAAAATCTCATATTCAACGCGTGAATCAAAAAATTAATAACTTACATCCTATGACGACTTTGTTCAGGCATACAGCTTCATGAAGCTTCTCCTTGCTGTTCAGCCTCAGTTTACAATAATACATATCTTCGGCGGGTGGTGGCTTCTCCACGTACAAGGAAATCGTTGTCTCGTTGAGGATGCTTATGTACTCTGGTTCCATTTCTTTTTTGTTTCTAAAGAATACCAAATCCGAGGCATTCTTCCCAGGAAAGTAGCCGTCTATGAATGTCTTGTTGAGCATGCAGAGAATTGTCAAAGATTGTCCATACTCTAAGACGATGTCACCTTGCGGCCATGTTCCTAGAGTTGAAGAAGAAGAGTGTTAAAAATACAGGCGCCTTAATCTCCTTAAGTTTCCATTCCCGTCGAAAGATTTTTCCTTAGGAACGTATCTGACATTGCATTTATCGGACTCTGCGAAATGAATATACGTGCGCTGCTGTAGATGTTTGCGGCAACTCTATGGGTAGCACCGCATTATATATAGATATATGCATTTAGCTCGCTAGTAGAATTCCAAAACAAGTAAAAGAGGTTATGTTTTATGTATGATCTTCAGTAGCAAGATGGGCGATTGCACCTTCCAAAAGGACAATCTATGATGGCTTCAAGCGAAGTCTTAATATCGTCTTAAGAAAATGAAATATGCAACGTTCTTAGACTTAAATTAACTCCTTGGCGCCACTGCTAGCATTGCATGAATGGTACACATGATACAAGTTAATGCAGCAAGCGATATGCAACTTACAATCATGTGACTTTCAAAAATGAATGAAATAGAGAAAGAGACAAAAGAATATACTCACTTCCAGGAGTTTTGAGTCCAACCGCACACTGATTAGGATTAGCAGCGTAGCATCCACAAAGCAAAGTGACGAGTATCAGAAAAATGAAGTGATCTCGCCAAAGACACTGACTTGGAGATACTAGCTTGAAAATTTTTCGCCATCGTGCCCTATCTCCGAGATGCTCCGCTTTCTCGCGGGAACAATTAGTCACTAATTTACAGTTCTCACTCGTATCGGTCAGTAGCGGGTAATGATATTGGTACATAATGTTGCGTTGGGTATGCTGATCGTCCTGGGAATCGCGTATAGGGCAACGATCATTTTCTTCTATTAAGGTAGAGCAACGTTCGTTACGCCTTTTGTCACAAAGCGTGGCCCGCAAACTGCCATGTAACGTGTCGAGCCGCAATTCATTTGCCTTCTTGACAGCGAGCCTTTCTGCATAACGCAGATGACTTAGGCTGTTACGCGCAATTGGGGAATCGCCATTATTAAACGACACACGCGATTTAAGCATACTACACTCGTATGTCCTAATATTTTTTGTTTCATGCACTAAAACAGTTCCTGGATTCGTCCGTGAGAATTCTTGCATTTTTCCAGAGAGTCTTTTCGGTCGCATTCTAGGCGCTGACATGTCGCATGCCGATCACTGAAAAAAAAATAGAATAAAACACGTCGATTAGAGAAACTGCACAAGTTCATTGTGCCATTGGGCACGTGAATATTATGAGCACTCAAAAATATTATCGAATCGACTATCATAAATACCTGGAATGACGTGATTAAACTTATTCTACTTGCTTGTTAAGCATTCGTTAATATGCATACTGACCAAGCTCCAGTGTGACTTTATGTTTTATGTCTTTTAATCAAACTACTTGAAGAGGGGACATCATACAAACGTGGAGAGGGAAACTGGAGAGAATTTCCTGTCCTCATTGGCTACTTTTGATATTAGACTCCTTTTAAAGGGAATTCACTTTTTTGTAGTAAAACTCACAGACATCGACTTGTTTCAAAATAGACATTTTTTAGAATTTTTCATTATAATCAGTATCGATTAAAATTGTATGTCAATACTATCATGATATTGAATTAATGAAAGAGGAAGTCAATCGGGGACAGTTCACATATTGCTTTCGCAAAATTCCTAGAAATCAAAGATATTAAAATTTTATAATATTAGTGATCAGGAATTGGAGATAGTAAATTTTATTATTTTTGTGAAATCCAATTAAATTCAAGTATGTAGCATGTATAGCAATAGGGCTGTATACTGTTGGCACTGAATGCATACTGAATGAGCTGACAGACAAACCAAAATCATAGAGATAACTCAGCTGGATAAGGGATCACACAATGAATTGTTCATCAAGTATATCGTATAATACTATTCAATATATAGCTCAAAGGTGGAATGTAAATGTCATTTGTTCTACGCATTTCTATATGGGTTTAACATATTAAAATACCATCCCACACATATAAATCAAATTTCAATTCAATATAATTGAGCTTCCAAGTACAATACATGTAAATAAAACGAGTCTGTAACAATGAACAGCTGTGTCAAACAAACCAACAATAGGTTAGGCTTATTTTTTTAAAGAATAACAATGTAAGCTAGCCTCAGTCTTTCGATGACAGAGATTTAGGAAACAAAAATACTATGATTTTACTTAAAAACAAAACAAGCTCTTCTATACATAGCATCCAACTTGGCTACGAATCTCTAAAAGCAGAGATAAATATATCTATTAACTACTTCTCCAGAGTCATTACTGATTGATTTACCATACCCCCAACTCCACCCCCCCCCCCCAAAAAAAAGAAAACTCCAATCATATTTAATTCGATACCATCGATTCCAGACTTGCTTTGTTTTACTGCACCTTGCCCATGCACTGATGTAGTACAAAATTGCATAAATGAAACTAAGCAAATATTCAGATGCATTAACAATGTAGTTCAACAAGAAATTTGATATACATATTCTCGCACTAACAATACCATTGAAAAGATTAGCAGCTGAAACAAGAGTAGAAGTAAGTAAAAGTAGAAGTATTAGCATGAGCATAAGCTAACTGCCGTTTACGAAAAAAATGTAGGCAAGGAAAGACACATACGCTTGTTTCACATATGACTTCCATCCGAATACTTGTTCCTTTCTCATGAGACGCAACACGCACGAACGCACCGCCACATGCTCAATTCAATCCACACATATGCCTTGCTTGATCATCCATCTCGCTCTCTCTTGTTCTCTTTCAGTCTCAACCTCTATC
>JARQTI010000561.1:1643-23251 GCA_030142655.1 Trachelus tabidus | reverse complement strand
AAACAAACAGGTGCCCGAGCGCTATCAACCGGCACGCGTCAAAACACAATAGAAAGACCAGTAAGCCGGTACATGAAAAAACCGCTAATCCTGTTAGTCAAATTAAATAATCAAATCGAATATAAATCAAAATGTCAAATCCAAAAATCGACGTTAACACCTAGGGAGGATAAAAATCGTTATCCCCGCTAGATTTAATGTACTCCTACTGAGGATATAAGCAGCGGCTTCCTCGATAGGAATTGACACGAGACACGTCGTCCTAGACAAATCAGTCACTAGGGATAATATAGAACGATTGTTTTTATTTGAACTCAAGTGTCCAAATTCCTTCCAAAGACGCCTGCCCAGTGCACAAACTTCCTAAAAAGTCTCGTGATTACCAACTCTTCAAAATCACGAAACGTCTCAATATCGTTCTTTTATTTGTTTTATAAAACATACATTGAATGTAAACATTTTTAGTTATAGATTTTTGTAATTAGCTCCTAACACTTTATGATTTTGAAAGGTATTTCAAAATTTTATAATGCGTCTTTCAATAATTTTCCCCGTACTTTTCGCCGTAATTTTTTAAGATTTATGAATTCATGTTATAGAAGAAAGCAAGAATATTTGGCGATCAGATCTGACATGGCGATGTTTTCATTTTTCGTAGGCAATTCAAATACTCGGAAATCCAGAAGGTAATGAGACGGATGTTTCCAGTTTAATCGTGGCCAAAAGCGTCCTCTTTAAATGTTATATTTTTTCTTCCAGCTTTCGTCTAAAAAGTAAATAAATAAGTATAAGCAAACAATAAGTTTTGTAACGGTTATAGATGCTCTGTTAATGTTTGCGATTTTATAAATAGGTAATCTAATATGGAGTAAATGGTGATTGACTAAAAATTTACTGCAACGCAAATAAGACGGTCTGCACGAGGAGAAGATCCTTGCGGAAGTAGACCGTCATCCTGAATCTGGCATTCGCAGTATGGCAAGGAAGCTAAATCTCTTCTCATATGGTACCGTACAACGAACGTTGGAAAATGAGAAATTAAATGCGTATCATTACACCAAAGTGCAAGGTCTTCAACCGAATGATTATATGGCCAGGATGGATTTTTGTGTTTGGCTGTTAGCGCGACAGGAAGAAAACCCACGCTTCCTTACTAATATCCTTTTTATGGTTGAATCCACTTTTGGCCGAAGTGGATTTTGGAATAGCCATAATTTTTATTGGTGGGTGGACGAAAATCCGCATCTTGTAACGGAAAGGGCACATCAAACGCGGTTTTCTATGAATATGTGGGCCGGAATAATTGATAACAGAATGGCAAGTACATTATGTTTATATTGACTTACTAATGTCACATAATATTGTATAATTGTAAGTTAAGAAATTTATGAGCAGGTCGGGCCATTTCATTTTACGGAAAATCTGAATGCGGGAATATACACAAATTTCTTATCGCGTTGTCTACGCCGATTATGTGTACGCGCAGGAATTAAAAGGGATGTATTCGACCGGATGTGGTTTCAACAAGATGGTGCCCCTGCACATTCCAGCACCATAGCGCAAGCATGGTTCCGTCGATACTTCCGCGAAAGATACATTGGACGAGGCGGTATTCGAAACTGGCCCCCACGATCACCGGATCTGAACCCCCTAGACTTTTTTTTCTATGGGGTTTTATCAAATCTATTATATATCGCCACGCAATAAACAGCATGTCGGACGTACAAGAACGATTTGAAGGAGCAGTTCGTTTAATAACATCAAACATGCTTGAAAATTGTATGCGTAGTCTGATGTTGCGAGCTCGGTGCTGCATTGAAATGCAAGGTGGTCATTTTGAACACTTAATGCATTGAACATTGAATAACTTCGTATCCTCATCACCCAATGATTCAGGTAACGTGTAAAAGATCACCAGCTTTGTGTTAGCAATAGTTATCAAGTGCACTAACCTTATTTGATTTATAAGCAGATATGTTCAATGAAAAATACATTATTTTGAGCACGACACCACTTAGAACCAATTTTGTTCGAATTTATTTTGACATTCGATCTCATTCAACGTTTAACTCCTTATCAAGAGCGATCCCTGAACTCTTCTGACCAACTACCAGATAGAATGCAACAGGAAGAAACAACCATACACGCAAACCGGTGTCGCACAAACAAAATAGGACACAAATTATTGGATACGACAGTATTGGATGCATATTTAATTGGACACGGACATTTTTGGATACAATAAAATTGGGCACATCTGAAATTTCTCCAAATCAAAGGTGCGTCATTGGTTTCTGCGCAACTAGACCTCATTCCAATTAGCTTAGTAGACCGTCTTATTTACGTTGCAGTAAATTTCTAGTCAATCACAGTTTCCTCCATATTAGGTTACCCATTTATAAAATCGCAAACATTAACAGAGCATCTATAACCGTTACAAAACTTATTGTTTGTTTATACTTATTTATTTACTTTTTAGACGAAAGCTGGAAGAGAAAACATAACATTTAAAGAGGACGCTTTTGGCGACGATTAAACTGGAAACATCCGTGTTATTTCCTTCTGGATTTCCGAGTATTTGAATTGCCTACGAAAAATGAAAAAATCGCCATGTCAGATCTGATCGCCAAACATTCTTCCTTTCTTCTATAACATGAATTCATAAATCTTAAAAAATTACGGCGAAAAGTACGGGGAAATATATGGAAAAATATACGGGGAAAACTACAGAAAGATGGATTATAAAATTTTGAAATACCTTTCAAAATCACGAAGTGTTACAAGCTAATTAAAAAATCTATAACTAAAAATGTTTACATTCAATGTATGTTTTATAAAACAAATAAAAGAACGATATGATATGATTATATTTCATTTACTTCTTGACGTCAAATTTAATTTATTAATTTAATGTACTTTCATTCGGTCGTTTTGTCAATTCTCATTTCATAAAACTAGGTTATGTCTTCTATCAAATTGACGTATCAGGGAAGCAAATCATTCAAAATCTGATATAAACGTGAAATTAGACAGTTTCAAAAAATTAACGCCCAACTGATACCAACTTTTTATTCATAAAATTATCATCCCCACTAATGTAACATTCAATGGATAAAAAACATAAGCTGGACACCTGATCTTACAATACGCCTAATTGAAACAATTGGCTTGGAGAGAAATGCAAAAACCCGTATCCCTTTTTTTCGTCCCAAGAATGTCCACACCAATTTGCAGCCATTTGCGACTTCCGGTGGCTAAGTTACACAACACTTGTCGACTTCGGATCTTGTAAAAAATACGTCAAATTGAGAAAATGACCTGGGAGAGAAATGCAAAAACACGTATCCCTTTTTTGCGTCCCAAAAATATTCACACGAATTTGCAACCTTTTGCGACTTCCGGTGTAATAGTTGAAGAGCACTTGTTTACCCTGGATTTCGTCGAAATCGTCGATTTCGAAATCTATGTCCAAGAACACGAAGACTTCAAAATCTACGGCGAGGAACACGAAGATCCCTAACATTGCGGCGATTACTTACAGCGTACGAGTTACGGTATAGGTATCGATGCTGGTACTGTTGAAAATAGTCCTGAGGTGCGTCGTGTACTCTTCGCAATCCTGGTGTTTTTATTGTACTCTTCAGTTCTAGTGTTCCTCCCTTTAATCTTAGATATGCTTCAAAGATTACAGAGAGTAGATGCGAACTGACAAGAACGACATTGGGTTTTTAAGTAGCCATTACTAGTATTACACCGGTTCCGGTTCATTACACTTTATTTTATTCTATTCACCTTTTGTCCTAAGCGCACGGATAAATGATAACTAATTATTTAAAATCAATCCGCTATAATTAATTCTATTTATTAAAAGATTCCTTAAAGATTCATAGTAGAGTTTGGTTGGTATTCCATATTTTTTCTCGGTACTTTTTCCGGAACTTTCTCCGAGACATTTTGTGGGGCTTCGTCCGGTACTTTTTCTGCTAATTTTTCCCGTACGTTCTCCCCCTCTTCGTTCTACAAATCTCTCTGCTCGCGGTATGTCGAGTTCGAATGATGCATCGACACATTTTTGTATAAAAAAAATAATTAGAGATTTCGCGCCATCAAAATTGATAATATCTACCTCCCTCCCTCCTCTGTAATAATATGTTTTCTTTGAGCTCCTGATAGTTGAAATGACATTCCAATTCGTTTGACGCACCGTGTACGAGTTTGCGTCTGACCGAACTCATTTCTCGAAACAATTGAGAATCCCGCGTTGCACGTGAGACGGCTGCACGAACCTAAGGAGTTCAGCCAGTATCGGCAATCTGTCAACGAGAACGCTTGGCACTCGGATTATTAAAAAATTGCAAATCGCGGCATCTGGATGTAGCAAGTAACTTTTGCCTGCCAAGACTATACCTCCCACCACGCAACCATGATCCGCGGAAATTCTTCAATCTGGTTAGTGCACCGTACATGCTTGTTATTTAAAAACTATTGCGAATTTTGGCAAACGGTTTGTGGGAGGGTACTCGGGGGACTCCCGGCCATGACCCACTTTCACGTGTGAAAGTTATTCCGGTCGCCCTGTATACTTTCCAATATTACACACCCAGTGTCTGTGATGGGCTCAGAAGTTTTGCCAGGTTAGGTTAGGTTAGAATTTCAATGCTGTGATGTCCCAAGGTTTAGTTTTTTTTTTTTTTTAAACATTAGCTCGCTATTGTGAATTCCCCAATATCGCCTAGGTCCTCAAACTATATGAACTGCATGATTATACTGTAGAACGCTGAATGAGAACTCTGTGGTATCGCAAGCGCCGCTCGAACCCCGCGATGCTTTCTTCGGTGGGCGTACAGGGAACACCGTCAGTTTTTATGAAGTCGAGGGTTCTGAGAGGATACACTACACAGACATGTGCTCTCTCTACCCCTTTTTATCGAAAACGGGGAAATTTCCTGTAGTACACTCTACGATGTAGGTGGGCGGTGACTGCCATGAGGTAACGGGTGACCGCAACAACATTGATAACGTGGAAGGTTTGATTAAGTGTGTCGTGCTACCACCGCGATATCTGTATCATCCAGTGTTACCGACGCATATGCATGGTAAGCTGTTCTTTGCCCTGTGTTGTTCCTGTGTAGAGGCTACGCTACAGGATTCATGTCCTCACGAGAACCCCGCGGTTAGAGTATTCGAAAGGACCTGGGTCGTGGACGAGGTCAGGTGCGCCGTACATAAGGGGTATGAGATAACGCGGATACACGAGATATGGCAGTACGAGATTACCCAATACGATCCGACGACGCGGACGGGCGGTCATTTCGCCGATTATCTAACATGTTCCGAAAAATAAAGCAAGAGGATAGCGGTTGGCTGCGCAACTGTGGCGACGACGACGATGCCAAGAAGCTGTATATAGAGGAGTACGATAGGGTTGAAGGTATCCAGCTAGACCCTGGTAATATAAAATCAAACCCCGGTCTGCGGATAGTCGCAAAATTATATCTGAATTCCTTTTGGGGCAAACCGGAGATCGAAATTACGGGTATTTTTCCCGTAGATGACGAAGTACTCTTCGTCAATACGAGTAGCACGAGCGAATCGATGATACCCACAGCGTACACAAACGTCGTTATAGTCGCGTACACCACGGCTCAGGCCAGTTTGAAATTTTACGACTACCTGGAGGCGCTAGATAGACGTGTTTTGTATTACAATACCAACTCGTGTATATACCTATCGGGTGGTCGTCACGCCGATAACGATTCCGAGCCGCCACTCGGCAGTCTTTTGGGCGATATAATGGACGCGCTGAAGTCGTATAGTGCTGGGAGCTGTATCACATCATTCGTATAGGGCGGCCCGAAATTTTACGCGTACAGAGTACGCCGACCAGACGGTTCTCACGCTGAAGTCTGCAAGGTCAAGGGTATCACGATCAACCACGCGACGAGCCTAATTATTAATTACGATTGGATACGCTCTTTCATAATGGGAGAGACCAACAAGCGGGTTGTTTTACACTACGAGGCGATACATCGCATGAAGTTTCATGACGTAATGACGCGTCTGGAATCTAAAACATGTAAACCGACAGAGTTACAAAAAAGGCAGCGCGATGGTCGTTTCGGATCTCTGCCATACGGTTTTATGTAATTATTATAATGAAAACTTGTACAAATGTATATACAAGGCTGTATAATACTAATAATAAAGCGTTGTCATTTGTAAAAAAATATCTGTTATCTACCAAAAGCCTCTACCATCCCACCTACGTTATTTGTTTTTCAGCGACGCACATACATGCCGGCGATTAGCTGGCAGGGATGCGATGAGCTCGATAGGACGAGGGGTTAGCAACGTTGCTAATAAGAGCTAGCACGCGCAAGCGACGTACGAGCCTCACGCGTGTCGCTCGCCTGCCGCAGCCCGGCTCCCGCAATGGCAGGGGGGGCGTAAAGTGCAGTAAACTCTTTAATAGTATATTCGTAAAGAGCACCGCCGAATAACCTCATTCGGTATAATGGACATGTGGTGGAAGCATTCGTGGACATCGATGGTCTGCGGACCCACGGGGTGCGGGAAAACGTTTCTCGTGAAGAAATTCCTACGGTTCATCGAGGACATGAGCGACGTGCGCATCGCGCGATTCTCTTTCACTATGCAGAGTGGCAGGAGGGGTACAAGGAGTAAGGGAGCGGTATAGAGTTTCACGAGGAACTGCTGCAAAACACCGATTATGGCAACGACTTGCGCCCGAAACTCGTCATCATCGACGATCTCATGAGGGAATCGTCCAATAACACGGGAGTCGACCTTTTTACCAAAGGCAGCCATCATAAGAACATGAACGTTATCTTTATCACGCAGAATCTCTTTCATCAGGGGCCTAGGCAGCGCAATGTCTCGTTGAACGCCAACTACATCGTTGTATTTAAAAATCCGCTCGACACAGCGCAGATACAGCATCTGGCGAGACAGGTGCTACCTGAAAATCCGCGCTTCGTACACGAAGTCTACCGCGATGCCACGGCCCAACCGCACGGCTATCTACTACTCGATTTGAAGCAATCGACCCCCGATAACTGTCGCTTTTGCACGTGCGTGTTTCCCTCGGACTCGTTCCACTACGTGTACGTACCACGAAAGGGTATAAAGCGGGGGTACACCGATCGAGACGTACCAGTCATTCGGTTGTAATGGTATCCAGCGAACGCGGCTCTATAGGCCGAGAACACGCTACAGTGTTAAAGGCTACTCGCCATCCGGATAGCAAACAGCGTAGCGCATTGTTACGCGCGGCCGACGCACGACTCGTGAATTGTTTATGTGAATGCGCTCTGAATATTCTTCGCGGCAACGTATCTCTCAAACCGACTCAAAAACGTCGCTTACGAAAGCATGCGCCGCGGTTGAAATGTTTATCCAGGCCGGGTTCTGCCGACAAAACTAGAAATAGGCAAAGGGCTGTAGAGCGGGCGGAGATATAGTTTTAGTACGGTTAAGGGTAGGAGAGGAACCTCCTACCCGAGTTAAAGATGTGGTGTCCAGCTGTCTCCCGATGCCCTGGGGAAGCGGCCGTAGAGGATCTCCAAATATTGCATACCGATTCATTAAGGAATGCTCTCGATTTGATTTAAAGGGACGACTCGAAAGAGACAGAAGAGTTATCGGATATAATGATCTCGACCAATCGGAATGATTAGTTCTCGGATTTGACTATTGTCAAAGCAGTCTGTCTCGGGGCACCGACCGAGGTGTCAGGAGCTGGTTCGCGCTCCCGTGTGCTATCTGTTGATAGTTTTTCTAACCGTGTTTCGGTACGGCCTAGCAAGTTCTCGATTCAGGTAATTCTCGTGTTGTTCTCGTGATATCCAGGAATTCTATGAATTCCTGTAAGTGTTATGGAGGTGTAGTGCAGTGCCTTGGTGCAGTGCCCACCACAGTGTCCCTTGGATACAATTCTCGGCCACGCCGGATTAGCTGTACCAGCTCCGGTGAGATCTCCCAATTTATTAATTGGTGAAGGGGTCTCGATAGATAGTTATGATTCGTTCTCTCACATTCTTGTTTCGCTGCTCTCTGTCTCTTGTTAAGCCTTAGCTAGTGAATCACGCTCCACGATCGGTGAGAATAGTTTTAGGAGGTCCGTAAAGAGCAGTCCAGTGCTTCGCGAAAGCTAACGCGACGGTTTCTGCCTTGGTGTTCGGTACGGGAACGGCAGCGCAGAACTTCGAGAAGTTATCCTGTATTGTAAGGATGTACCGATTCCCGGAGGGCGAAATCAACGAATTCAAACGTACATAGAAATGAATTTCCTATGGCCCTCTTGAAGCTCGATTCTGTTGGGGATAGGGGTCAGTTCCTATCCCCAATGGGTAGAGGCGCTGGCAGCACCGCTGGCTCTGTGTGGTACACCAATATATCACCGACGCGCCTACACTACTGTAGATGCCAGCGAAAGAACAGGCTCCGCCTTTTATTCTATGCTATCTCTCTTTCTCCTACAGCTCGAATGCCTTGGGGATATGATGCGGTCTCACTCTTGCGCTCCACCTCCTCTAATCCGTGGTTGCGGTTTCACTCTCGCTCCGTCTCTCGTACTCCCGTAGTCTTAATACGTTGGGGATATGATGCGATTTCATTTTCGCTCCGTCTCTCGTACTCCCGTAGTCTTAATACGTTGGGGATATCATAGCGTCTCGCTCTTCCCGCGTTGATTCGTTAGTAAGGCCGCTCTCTCTGTTGCACTATCGTACGTTCCTATAGCATGGCTGTTTAGTATAATATTGCTTCTAAAGGTGCGACAGAGTAGACGCAATATACAATGCTCTCCCTCTCCTAGACCGCCCACTGGTGTGGTCTGGCGTGGTCGAGTTCTGACTGACGTCACAGCGCGATCGTCATGCCATCCAGTGGACATTTGTATCGGAGAATACCTGTCTTCAAGCCAAGCATAGGAAATACACTTCTATGGACGTCTGAATTCGTTGGCGAAATGTCGAAGGGGCCGACGGCGTCAATCGCTACTTTCTCAAAGATGTCAGAGGACGTGTCCGTTATCTGCATGGGCTGTCGAGTTTTGATAAGAGCCAATTTTTGTTGTTGGCAGATTTTGCAGCGGCGCACGTAGTTTTCTACTTTTTATTTCATTCCTTTCCATTGAAATCTCTCTCTTATACGCCTGTAGGTTTTTGTAATGTCTTTATGGCCACCGACGAGACTCTCGTGGTTTTCTCGGAGTATTTGTTCTCGTTGGTCTAGAGAAGGTTCGGTTTTAACGAAACCGTTGCACACGGTGATGGTGACTGGTACGCCTTTGAAAATTGTCTCTAACATATCTTTAAGGACATAGTACGGGATATCTTCAAGTCCATCTCCCAATTTCGATATTCGAAGAGCACGAATCTGGTAGCGCTCGGCTGCCTGACGTAGTACGTGCAGACCGAGGACTAGGTCTTCAGGCGTCGCTCTGTCGAAATGGCGCTCCTTGATAATAACGCTAATATAATAATAAGCTAATAACGATAATATGGTCTTGTAACGTCCCCTTGAGAAGACGGCAACGCATCCTTTTCTCAACGGGCTGTTCTTAAGGCCATCCTTGTCTATACGTTCGAGATCGACTAGTAATTGAGCGACTGGACTTGTGATTTCGCAATCGGCACTGAGGAAGTGTGCTACGTGGTTCCTATCGTAGGTCAGTGACTCACAGCTTTTCGAACAACTAGCCGAGATTTTCCGAGTTAAAACACTCACCACTCCGCGTATCGCCCGCAATCTATCGGTTCCCTCGAGCGTAGTCACATAGTACTTGCCAAATATTTGAAAGCATTCCTATCTCGTTCCGATGATTGGGATGAGTTACTGCCGTTCGCGATGCTCGCGTATAACATACAGTTCATTGAGAAATGAAGTTTAGTCCATATGAACTTATGTACGGAAAGATCTCACGCGCGATTTCCGCTTTTCCGCCTGTCGAGAAAATCGATACGTACACCCAATATATGGTCGATTTAGTCACGAGACTAGACGAGATCCATCGCGTAGCGACGAGCAACCTCATCTCGGCGAAGGAACGATCAAAACAACAATACGATCGCGACGCTCACCCCGTAAACTTCAAAATCGGAGACGACATCTATGTTCTCCAAGAACCACGAAAGGGAAAATTTAGCCCTCAATATCATGGGCCCCACGAGGTCGTCGACATCACGGAAAAGGGAAATGTGACGTATGCAAATAAGGCTGGACGGCTCGAAACTAAACATCCGAACAAAATAAAGTTGACCAATTAGTAATCGCAACGACGAGTTTTTTTCTTGTTGCAGGCAAAATGTTAACATCTGTAGGGACGACTCTGATGTTAATCCTGGCGACTATAGGCGCCACACCCACGGCCTACCAGAAGCAGCCGATGCCGGACCACCCTGGCATCTTCCACGAGCGTCTCTTGGATATACGCGTGACCATCACCGATTGGAAAATCATCACTTACCTCGACCTCGAGTGGCACCTATCACTACGGCCCTGGGGTAACCAACAGATACGAAGCATTATGTACGAATGTAAGAATCACCTTAGCACCACTCAATGCATGAGCTTCCTATCCAAAACCAGGCTCGATCGCCGTGAGAAGAAGATCCATGGGTTGAAAACGCAAATTCGACTCCTCGTGTCGATCGAGAAGGAAGACAACGGGCCCAACCAACAGGCCACTCACGGAGCGCCCCTAGGATTCATCGACTCCATTTCGCACGCCCTATTCGGGACACTCACGGAAGACGATGCGGAGCAAAACGGCCACGAGATCACCGAACTGGAAAATAAGGGCCAAGAATCGGCGCATCTTGTAGAAAACTCCACCCATATAATTCGAGGCGAGATCAATGTGATAGGCTCACACGTACACGCTCTCGATATGGACATCCAACAGATCGCCAACGCTACTATCGAGATCCAAGGCACCTTACGCCGGGAGCTCCAAGACATTCATCGCCACAATTACATTATGCATCTCGTTAGCCTATCGAACAACATGGTTGACGCTGCTGATGCCTACATTGACACTTTGCAACGCTTCGTGGACGCCATTCGCTATGCGCAGCTCGGAATCCTGCATCCAGGTTTACTCTCCGTCGAGCAGCTTACCACTGCAGCTCGCCATGTAAGGGAATCTACGACGTCTCTGGAGTTTCCTGTCACAATGACTGACCTGCGAACGACGGACCTCTCAACTATCAGTCAGTATCAGAAGGGTCGTCTCTTACTGAGTATCACCTTGCCCTTGCTGGAAGCCAAACCTTTCCAGCTATATACGCTCTACCCATGCCTCCGACCCCAGAATTTCAACGGAACGACCAAGGGCACGGCCTATATCCAGCCTAAACAACCATATATGGCTTGGTCTAACGAGCAAGGGAAGTACTTCACTTTTGATGAACGGTACTTGAAGAAGTGTTACCACCTTCCTAGCAGCTACGCATGTCCACTGCACATGGCTCTGCGAGATGTTCATGATGACGATTCCTGCGAAGCCCGCCTGCTCGTCTCGCCGAATGACGGCACTCCTCGCAGGTGTGACATAAGAATGGCCCGCAATCATCAGGCTCAATGGACGTTCTTGGAGAACACATATGGATGGTTCTACTCACTCGAAACGTTTGAAAACCTACGCATTCAATGTCGCGACGGCACATCAACCTCAGCCACCCATGAAGGTACCGGAGTTCTCCAGCTGAATCCAGGATGCACAGGCTACTCATAAACCATCACGCTCCCGCCATCTAGTATGATTCCATCGTCAATTGACCGAGTGCACCAGCCACCCGCTATTCTCAATATCAGCGAGCTGTCACTCCCGATAGCCGAGACATACGGTACGGAGCTCGACCCCTCGGTCCTCGCGGCACGCCTACCCTCTATAAGGACAGTTACAGCAGGCAGACGTGAGCTTAGACGCCATCGAAACTCACCTGGACCAATTGGCCAAGGAACAAAGGTCAATAAAATGGTATCACCGTACGGGAACCTGGGCATACAGCGGTATCGGCATATCGCTGGCAAAGGTAACGGGACTGGCACTATATGCACTTCGGGGCAGTATACCAGGACTGCTCTTGAGCTGTTGCAGGCGTAGCAGAATGCGCCGAGAACCCGTCATCAGACCAAGGCAGGATAACATCAGTTTCCCAATGGACATCCGACAACCCCTGCAGCTCGCCATAGAACCCAGCCGAATTGCACCCGCCATCCCAGCGCAGTCCCCATA
The DNA here is from genome assembly GCA_030142655.1 of Trachelus tabidus. Lineage (NCBI taxonomy): Eukaryota > Metazoa > Arthropoda > Insecta > Hymenoptera > Cephidae > Trachelus > Trachelus tabidus. Next base: position 10,989 of record JARQTI010000561.1, on the reverse strand, counting down.
CGACCCTGTGCACGCGGTGCCACTTGTTACATAAGAGATGACGTGAAAGCGCCTCGCCAGCAACTCAGCTAAATTCGATACTTGTTCTCGCGCTTTTGCGGTCTTATCGTAGATCCACTATCGTTTTTGAAACACGGAGATTATATCCCCGAGCTTCAATCTAACAACGGGGGTGTTATATCCCAAAGCGGATCTATTCAAATAAATGCACATCGAACTTTTCGATTGCCTCATGTAAATCTTAGAATGCTGAGTGGCAGGCCACGCGCTCACACTACATGCCAGCGCGAGGTATGAAGCAAGACTCTCCATGCAAGCTCATCAATATTGCTGTGCATTGTCCCCAAATTCGGAGCTAATGCACCTGCAGTATTCGAAACCGAAGAGCAGTCTTTCGTGAATCTTGGCAACCGATGGAACTCCTCCAGGAGCTACCGTCGAAATCATCGAGTCTTGCTCCCTCCACCGCTGATAGTATATTACGTAATTTCGGATCCAAGTGACCAAACCTTCCCACCCGAGGGCCAGGGAAGTCACCGCGGTGAGCGTTCGTTCAAATCTATCGCGAGTGCAACGACAGACATTGGAGTGCCTAAGAAAGAACTCATACAGTGTAATTCTATTCAACTCTACAAACCAATAACATAACTACAATATCCGTAAGTTCACTAACGCTTTATATAAAATTTAATTGTAACGAATAAATGGTACTTGTCGCTCCTCATTCGCATCCACCATATAAATAAACAATTCATTCTTTGAAGTGATCCAATCTACGAATCTCTAAACAACCTTAATCCATCCCTAATAACCCAGGAAACAGATACGCCTAGCGTTTTAATGGTAGACCACATTCAAATTATATCTACGCCCTAGCAGCTCGCCTAGCTAAGGCTTAACACTCTCACACTATTTGCCTACCTTACTCCGACCCTCTCTACCTCAACCTAGCAGCCTGAGCGTCCGTGCATTTCCGTAACCGTCCGCTCCCGTTCGTGTGTCCAGTTGCGTCTGCCGGTTTTACGCGATCCCAAAGATCAGCACCTATGGTTGCGTTTCTCGATTTTACGCGTCCCCAAAAATCGACAGGATTCGCTAAGCTATCGCATCATCTGATAGGTTCCGTCAGAGTTTTCGTTTTGGTGGATTTGGGTCTGTTCCACCCCCAACTCCCAGTTTATACTGGCTCGTCAATTCCCCGTGAAACAAGAATTGGCTGGCGCTCGCCTGGCTTGCGGATGCATGAACGACGTATGGACGGCCGAAGGTAACCTAGGTTGGTTCTCGAAGATAGTTCGCTCTCGGATTTTGTTTTGCTATCGGTGTCGAGTTCAGAAAAGAATGATTACGTTACAGTGTTTTTTGGGGAATCTCGTTATCCAATAGTTCAGTGAGTTGTTTGAGATTTATCAGTGATTTTAGCAACATCGGCATAGAAAGATTCATCCCAATATTTTTGTAACTTAACCCAAGGTTTTTCTATAATAACCTCTTCCTCCAATACATTAATAGCAAGAATATGTCCGATGCCATCATGATTGATTACTAAAGCTTCACCTAAGTACACATTATTACCCACATCCAGACGAGGCATATACCCTGCGGTTACTTCGGTATTTATGATTTTGACAGGAATTTGAATTTTAGTTCTTGCTGGAAGTATAATTGAACTTGCTGGTTTGAAGGGGATAGTGTGGTTATTGAATTCCAAACATCGCTCTTTGAAATTAATTACAGCTTGATTTCCATTAAAAAACGATTCTCCGATAATTCCATCTTGTATAATAGGAAAATCGTCTGATACTATATGAAATATAGCGTTGACCTCTTCTATGTGAATTAGTACTTGTCCCTGAGTTACCACGTAATTCGGTGTGATTCCTTTGAAATAGTATGTTTCTGGATTTATCACTGGTGTTTCAGGATTAATGCAACTTTTCTTAATTATATTAAGCTCAGCTCCTGAGTTTATCTTCATAACCGGATTACTAATTACTTCGGGAGAGTAGAGTTTTATTGTTGGGACTCGGGCTGGGTAACCGAGGCGAATGATCACAATTCTTCGTTTGATTTTGCTATTACTGGGCATATCCCATGTATCTTCTGACTGTCACTCAATTGTCGAAGGTTCAACCCGTTTCCCGAATTGCTTTCAGAGGCCATATTTTCTTTCTTAAACGTATTATTATAGACTCTTTTACAACATTCTTCGATTGTATGACCAGCATTTTTGAAATAACGACACACTACCCGTCCGGGATTGGAATTTGAAACGGATGCATTTCTTCAATTAGGATTCTGTTTGTTTTGATCGGCTTGTAGACGCTTTCGTTTAAAACAGTTCTCGACTGCATGTCCTCTCTTCTTACGAAATGAACATTCCATGCCACTTGTTTGAACTAACAAGTGTGTGTTAGGGGTTTTTGCCTTGATTGGTTTATTAGTCAATGTCATATTCTGGACCCCAATCCTTAAGAATTTACAGAATTGGTTTTCCTAATCTGTCATCACTGCGGCTTCTAAATCGTCCGAAAGGTTGGGTAATGATTTAACAGAGTCCATTCTAGAAACTATTTCTGTCCAAGTCTTTCTTAACTCTGACCTCGTCGACTACGCCTCGTCATGCTTTAATCCTTTTGCGAAGGGCTTCTGCTAAGTTTTCTAGGCAAGTGCGAAATCGGCAGATGTATGATATCAGAGTTTCATCTTCTTTTTGATGCATAATTCCCATTTCACCTGGAAATTTGCACGCTGAAGCTAAACCTGAGTAGAATTTCTCTAATTCTTTGATAAATACATCGAAATCTCTGATTCCTTCATTTATGACGAGCGATTTAGCTTCGCCCCGAATTTTTTTACGTAGTAATGTGACAAAAGGCACAATGACTGTTGGAGATATAGGCTCCTTGGCATATACGCAGAATCGAATGAAATTGCCTACCGGAATATTAGTTCCATCGAAAGTGGGAACTGTCTCTAATGCTTCTTTTATTGAAGAAAGGGTATGGAGAACTTTTTACGTTGACCGGTGGTGCAGAATTAAGAGTTGATGTAGACGGATTGGATTGCAAAATTTCATCAGCTTGTGACATTGCTAAATCCACTTCCTCTATGCTTGCACCACGACATGCAAATTCGTCTAATCCTTTTTCACCACGTCTAAAGTCTTCTATTAATCTTGCAAATGTTCTAGTAACAGGAGACCGTCTCATTGGTGCCACCAAAAGTTTTTATAATGTTATTATGTTACGATCGCTCTCTGAAATACGCGGAATATGGTTATGTTTTACGTTTGATATGAGAAAGGAACGATTGAGAGTTATGAAGATTCAGTGAATGTTGATTTAGAAAAGGTAGTTAGGATGGTTCGTTGGTCAGATTTGCCGGTGTTAAACGGTACTTCCACGCGTTATGTCGGCCCTGTCTTTGGCTGTTTATTTCTTGCTATCGCACGCCACTTGTATAATATTACTATACACAGGTCCGTTATCCGAGTGAGCTGCTTGATTTAAATCTAATTTAAAACAGCAGATAAAGAATCGGAAGGAATAGGAAATAAGTTCCAGGGAATTTCCCAATCGGTACGAGGAGGATTGTTCCCTAAGTCTGATATGGTATCCTGATTTATGGAACGATAACGAAATTTAACTGAACAAACTGATCTTTTCTTTGCTCGGGTATTCTTGATTCGTTTTATGTAGGTTAGGTATTCTGGATATGAATGAATTATTGTGTATTTCTTATTTTCTATGAATGTACTCATAAGCTTACCCCAATGATTTCCATGGAATTCGACTGTTCCTTACTTTAAGATTTCTGTGGAAGTAGTACCGGTTCAGTGAGGTGGTTCGTATGGTCCCTCGGTCCAGATGAGGTTATAGCAGGGTTTTATAAATGATATTAGTGATGATGATTCACAAAACTCGCAGAATAGAGTCGCCAGGTATGCTTAACTTGTTTAAGCTGAGTTGAATGATTATTCTTAAACTTGACTTTGATACTTGACTTCTGTATATAAGAACTTCGATGAACTGAATTGAAAAGTCTACAAGTCCCTAGAATTCTAGACTTCGACTTTGATTTTGACTTTTACTCAGACTTTGAACTATACTAAAACTCCGAACTCAAACTCGAACTTATCTTACAAGACTTCCTCTTACAGAACGACTTCTTCGTCACTCCAACCTTATTTGACGATTCCTTTTCTTATTCCTTCCATTACTTCTTCTGAATTTGATTGGTCTTTGATTCCCTTTCTTATTAATTAGTTATCAAATCACAACACTAACAATTATTTATATGTTGCTGCATACCGGTCTCCCAATACTGTACCTGAAATCTCACAAGTACTGCTAGTCTCGAAGAGTTCAGGTTTATCTTTTATATAAAGAGGTAATAAAGGATTAGTATGACAGTAATAAACGTAATATTTTCCGGTCGTATAAAAGATAACGTAATTCATAATTGAGGATTCTAACAATATAAGCGGAATATAAAACAAAGCAAAAATGTAAATTAATATATATAAGTCATAGTAATTGATTATATTAGACAATTCGTCGACTTATATACTTGTCTAGTACCGTCGGTAAAGATAATGCATATGTAGTGTGTATAGTATATGTATGTATGGGTTGGGATATAACAATATATGTGGGTTGCCCATGGGTATAAGTACATATATACAGGGTGTTCATCATGAAATGCACTGTAATAGTACCGCTGCATTCCTTGTCAAATTCTAAGGAATACGTATATTTTAATTTTTTATTACATATATCAAAATTTCGAGATAATCAAGGTTGAAGTCGCAGTAACGCGACCAATCAGAATGCGTTTAAACGGAGCGTAGATGAGGTCGCGAGCCAGCTCGCAAGGCCTGCTTACACTAGGCCAATAACACGAAGAATATCGTCCTAGTGTCCCTATTTATCTGCATGTAATTGAGTGAGATACAGTTGCTCGCTGTAACATCAGTAAATTCGGAAAGTACCCTTTATTCTTTATAATGCCTATTCCTTTAATCTGACAAGATAGTTATTCCAACGTATTACGTTTTGAGTGGTCTTGAAAGGGACCCATTTTGATATACGCGTGACCGAGCTTGGATCTCGACATGCTAATCTGCAGCAAATACATACATTTTCTATAATAATAATTATTCTGAAACAGTAAATATTGTAGAATTCGTAACATGTTTATCAGGATGCCTAATTGCATATTCTTGCGCTGCTTGTGTTTGGTTGCCATTACAATGGGCTAACACCCAATACATGTCGCAACACTTTCACAGAATAATTACTCATAATGCGATATTTTATTCGAAACAACATAAATCGAACTGACTTTCTCCGCAATGTGAAGCGAAATAGGTTGTAATTTGTAAATAAGTCATTCGACCGCCGTAGAGTTACTAATGTTTACAAATTACAACCTATTTCGCTTTATATTGCAGAGACAGTCAGTTCGATTTATGTTGTTTCGACTAGAAGATCGCATTATGAACAATAATTCTGTGAGAGAATATTGCGACATGTATGGGTGTTAGCCCAATGTAATGGCAGCCAAACACAAGCAGCACAAGAATATGCAATTAGATATCCTAATCGGCGAAATCCTGATAAAAATGTTACGTATTCTACAATATTTACTGTTTCAGAATAATTATTAGGTAAACAGCAAATAAACAGGGACACTACGACGATACTCTTAGAGCTATTGGCCTAATGTAAATAGGCCTTGCGGGCTGGCTCGCGACGTCATCTACGCTCCGTTTAAACGTGTTCTGATTGGTCGCGTTACTGCAACTTCAACCTTGATTATCTCGAAATTTTTATATATGAAATGAAAAATGAAAATATAAGTATTCCTTAGAATTTGACAAGGAATTAAACGGTGCTACTACAGTGCGTTTCATAACGAATGTATACAGGGTGTTCCGAAATTACCTGACCAACGGGGTATGGCGGTGTTCGGGAGACATCACTGATCACGAAAATGACCTTTCTTTTCTCCAGAAGGTCATAGTTTTTAAATGGGAGCAGGTCAAAGTTGACCAATCAGAGCGAGGCGTCAAGACAAACGTAGGTACCTGCGAACTCTGAGTTTTCTTTCCTCGCTTTTGTTTCTCGGTGGCTTCGGGCAGGATGACGTCAGCCGAAGACATGCCTATTGGATGTCACTCGCTGAGAACAGAAGTTCTCAGTTGAACAGTCAAGCACTAACTGAAAACTGCAATGTCCTATGATAATGCCATTTGACTTACACAGATATCTCTGTAACGTCTTACGTAGGTTATCCTAATCTCACTTTTCTTCCATTAATCACCAGCGATTCGTATTACATCCCGTTGATGAATCGGAATAAAATTCTAATGCAGTTGACGACTTTTCATAACACCGCCATACCCCGTTGGTCAGGTAATTTCAAAACACCCTGTATAGGTGGGCGAATGTGGTATACGGGAGTTCCGAGACGTAACAGTATTTATATTTTGTTTATTGCACGAGGAACTTGTATTAGTAGAAAATGTTTAGCTAAGTGTGATTTGCATAAGAATTAATATTTGATTTTCAGGAGTAATTAATATTCATTTATTTCTATTAAAGTTCGTCAATAAACTATGAAATTGTAATTTATTCATTTGTAACATAAAATGGAGCATAAAAAATGGCGAAAGTGTTTTTTAAAATTATGCACATTATGCGTCCATTACATTGTAACATGCATTAGGAAACTATAAATTAGAATATATTTTAGATAATCATGGTGTGCAATCGATTGATAAACCTTCTACATTTCAATTATTTCTTAAACAGTTTCGAAATATTCATGTACATATAGGGTGTTAAATAATACATGCTGTATCAACATATGTATATTCATAGTTAAGTACGTATTCTATGACTTCATTTATTTCTGATATTTTCTGTCTGATTTTCATTGTAGTCAAACCGACAGATATTATTATTATGTTTATAAGCTAGAATCAGCTCTGCCCAGACTGCATTGTAACTTAGGCGACGCTAATTTCTTTTTTTAAATATAGAATTAATTAGTCAAATGATGTTACAGTACACTGCTTATACGCTACGAAATAGTAATCGAATTGATTAGATCTTTATAAGATCGCTTCTCGTAGCAGAAATAATCAGGACCAAAGTCTATTGCAGTTGCAATATATATCATTCGTATTTTATCTTTTTTCATCAAATAAAGTTCGTTTTCGTTAACACGAACAAAGTCACGTAAAATGTGTTGCAGTAATGGCACTGACGATCATTAGATTCGATGCCAATCCAAATGCGTTTAATGTACTGATCGAATTCCCGCAGTATTTGATTTCCATTTCTTCAGGGTGATAGTTGATGCACTTTGGTGGTCTTCGGCGATAAAGACGTTCTCTTCGCGCCGTACACGCACCAGGCTCTGTTACTGCTTCAATAGGTTCAATGCTCAATTGTTTGCTGCCGCAAGGACATAAGGTATCTACTACCAATAGGATTAAATTCGTATGCCGAATTTTTTGGACACTGAAAGGTCTGCAACATAAAATTTATTGTCAAGTAGGTTTAAATGCTATAACTTTTTTATTATTTTGAAAAACGTTATTAGAATTTATAAAATTATGAATATGATTAGTTGACATTAACCAAAAGTACTGATTTCCATTTTATTTTGTATGTAATTAAAATATTTAACGCTGAATTTCTAAAATAAAATATATCATGTAAATACATTTACCTTTCACAACCAGTAACGTGGCAGTTAGTTAATTTCCCTTTCAAGGGATTACTTTGGCCACTTGTATTGAGTCTTTCCGGTTGTAAGATGTAAAGATCTGTTTTCTTTTCACAAGCTGTCAGTTTATATGGAGAATAAACAGTAGGCGTTGCATGAATTGCTGGTGGTGTTACTAGTACAGGGGGCAATGCTGAAGGAACAGGCATTTCCTTTTTTTCCGAAATTGGATCGTCCGTCAATTTTGGTGAATACGATTCAAATTGATGCACCTCATCATTATTCCTGTATTCTGCATCATCTAAAATCAAATTTCGCGTTAAAATAAAAGACATCATGATCGTTATGTCATCGTTATGAAATACAATGTGTTTTACAATAGCTAGATTTCAGAGGTCTCAAATCAAATGTATCTTCTGAGCATGAGTAACTCCTGTAGAAATTTTGAAGTTTTGCCTACTTTATGCAATGACAAAACTTCGGGCTGAATACAGTAGTCAAGGTTGCCTAACAAAGCCTTGACTCAACATTTAACTAGTAATTGACATCTACTAAGGCCACTATCGGGCTGGTAGTGAATTGCAATACGAATTAGAATCATTTCACCAGTGTGTTCGCTAGGCTATAAAACCGTCTCGATATAGTATTTCTAATGCATTATGTACTAAGCGTTGATACACCATCAGCCGAGTACTGAGTCGGTTTACCATATACACACGAAGTTAGCTCGATACTAGTATCAATCATTTATAAAAAGTCGGTTCGACATCTGGCCGATATTGATCCGCTTATATACATATAATGCGTCATACATATCACCACTAGCAATGTAGGAAGCGAATAATACGATCCCCCAAAAAACACTTACGTGTAAAAAACTACACCAAGTACAGGAGGCTGTGAATTCCTCCACCAAAAAGTATTGAAATCATATTTTGAGGCCAAGTATTTAAAACACTACATGGTTGCCTAAAGTTTCATAAATTGTTGAATGACCATTAAATCATAATCAACTACCGGAAACAGTAGAAATGCAAAAGAGCAGCGGCAACGTTATAGGAAATTTTGAAAATAAATAAAATTATGGGCCAGTGCTAGATCATATAATTGGCAAGCATGTAGTGACTTAAGTACTTGGCCTCAATAATACGTTTTCAATACTTTTTGTTCGAGGAATTTACAGCACTCCTGTACTTGGCGTAGGATTTTACACGTAAGTGTACTTCGGGGGATATCACAGGTTTTTGTTGCTCAATGTATTGAAGTCAATATTGTTACAGATATAAAATGTAAATGCATTGTAATGCCGCTAATCAAAAAAGTATATTACGTTGTCGAAAATGTTTAACGGCATATAAATTTAATTTGTAAGTCCATTTTTTTTAAAATGCATAAAGATATATACAAATTAAAGAAAATGTGATCTTAAGGGATCATTCTGGTTTAGGCGGTCAAAAAAAGGCTATTTTCATTAATTTTTTTAGGAAGGAATTGTTATAAATATTTATAAAAAGTTTATTGAGGTTAATTAATACACTCTTAAAGTACATAGAAAATTTTTGTTCACTCTTCTAATTCTTCAAAATGGCAGGTGACTGTAACTCCG
>JARQTI010000560.1:217465-228370 GCA_030142655.1 Trachelus tabidus | reverse complement strand
CGTGGCGTCGCGCGCAGCTTACGCGCGTCAATATTTTCAATGAGCACGAGCGTCGCCAGTTGCTGACGTTACTATGGTCCGATTCTATTTCTATACGACGCCTAGGAAGTGCGATTGGGATTTCGAGGATATTATGACTCTAGGTCACTGTCATTGTGACTTGTACGCAATGGAATGCCAATCGCTACCATTTTGGTATGTGCTTCTTTACCATCTTCGGCGAACCTGAATAACGTATTTTGATTCGTTGTTTACGTAACGTGATTTAAATGATTCCGTAGGCATTATAAACCTTGGTACACCATAAATAGTTCTTGGAATTGATAGTACAATCTGTATATTAGTCGTCATCTTAACCATTGGTCAGACGCCATATGTTGTTACAAGCTCGTAGAAAAAACCATTGAATGCTATGTTGCATAGAATTTTTCGAATAATTCATTAAAAATTGTATATAAAAATTGTATCCTCTGTTTAAAACAGAACGTCTTGACACGTCTTAGAGGGTCACGTGAGGGTTATAATCTCAATTGTTAAAGTAATTATTTGGACTCACCATCCTATACGGTATTTCGTAAAGAAACATTTATTCGGAGAATAAAAACGAAAACTCGTATGCTTACTAAGAACGGTATTTTTTATAAAGAACACCATTGTCCTTTGCATAATAAAATTATAATAAGAATATGGTAAAATACGTTTAACGGTGTATCCGTCTGCGGATGGACAAAAACAGTAATCCAAAACAAAAGCAGTATGATTCAACAGGACGAGCCAGCAAAACAAAGTCTTCGCATTGGCGCGTTGGAGCAAACACGAATCGTGAAAGACGGTTTCTATTTTTTTCGAACACGCAAGTGACGCCGTTCAACGTGCGTCATTAGCGATCCGTTGATCCGACGGCTACTGCGTACCGTTAGCCACCTCCGCTCTAAGCACAAGGTCTAATAATAACAAACCATGATGTCAGAGTAGCGATAACAGCGAGGAATCCCCGAAAAAAATAGGTAAAAAATTTTTTTCGAAAAAAAAGCTCCCACATCACGAGAGTATTTATTTATCAAGAAATCTAAATAAAAAGCCCATGCCACTACCTCGTCTGCATACTGGTAATGTCTGTTATTGATACCGATGTCATCATGGGAGTCAATCGACCCTGGGACCAACAGGGAAAATTCTGATAAGCAAATCAATATCAGTTAACAGCTCGCACCAAACGAAAAAACTTACGAAAATTCATTAATTGTATAAATTTTAAAAACTACAAATATTCTTTTGGGAATGAATAATCTATCAGGTATAACATTGAAATCTCACGCAGGCTCGCTCGAGATATTTGTTTAGGCTGGTTAAAGAAAAAAAAATCTATCAAGGTTTAATACAGCCAATGATATTAACCAACGTAGGTACACAGGCAATGTGTACTGTTATCGTTACGTAAACCAAGTCCGAAGGGCGATCTGGAATTTAGCGTGTCTCGGCCTCGTGCGTTTGCCGGTCGAGTATCTAAATAAAACCGAGCGAAAAAGTATCCAAGACTCGCCGGGCCCACGTCTCTGGGAGCTTAAGTCTAGCTTAGCCTTAGGCAACGTTTCCGTCTACCTCCCACTCCTCCGCATCAAGCCGAATCTCCATTGCCAGTCGTACCAGTGACTCCGCTCGCTCATTTTCGACACACTGGCTCACCTCCGCTCCTCCTCCGCGATGTTTCTCGACTATCGTATCATCGTACTCTGCCCATTTTTTATTAGCAGATACTAGATGCGTACCCACTCACACGCGAACCACGTGTTAGTTCGTGCTCGTATTACATCACGTGATTTTTTTTGCGGGCGTAACAAAACTTTACTCTTCGTTCGTTGATCTTTCTGACATGGACCATTCGGTTCTGGGACAATGACATTTTTTTATTTCAAACTGTCAATTGATGATTGTTAACATTTTTCGTACACGCGAATAACGAACTTATGCTTATTTACGATTTTATGTGCTTTCACAAAGGTCTCGTATAAGGCTGATACATTTAATTGGCCGGATGTCGTTATTGGACATTGATTACATTTCCGGGACAGATCTGGTACGTCCATTTGATTTCTACTATTTTCACTGTTATTTGATATGGAATTTTTTGTTCACAAGCTTCTGCGGTTACACGATGGACGCTTAGGTATGCTGTAGTGGGAAATTATTACGAATAATACGAGACTGGCAAAAAATGAAGATTGGCATAGTAAGAAGCGCGGAATTGCTTACGCATGGAAATTTATGAGTATTATAGGGGTCAATGCTCGGATTCTTAAGTATCCATGGGAGCAATACAATAAAACTGTCTATTTAGTTTTCGTATGTCACTCACTATAGAAGCACGTATGTTAGTCATTATCTACGTTATACGCCATCTCTATTTTCCTTTGTCTACTTTTTGTCACGCTCTTACTGAAATGAATTAACATCGTGCTTATCAGCTGCTAAACCGAGCAATAAAGAATTATTTCATTTTTCGTGTATCACGCGTACACATTTATTTTCAAAATTCTCGAGAGCTCACCAATAATGTAGCCACCCATGTAAAAATGAGCAGATCTCTAGTAGCTATTTCATTGATTGATCCTAGATTGATCATATATAGATCTATGACAGCTGACTGCTCTAGACATATCGTGAGTCTAAAGAGAAAATCGTGCTCGACTATATTTATTAAAAAAAACTGTCAACACTGTCAACCGTAATCCAAAGATCGATTGATATTTCAAAGTAAGAAACGTCTTGTGAAAAAAAAATTCCGTTAAGTAAAAATCATTGCTCGGGGCTAATGAAAAAAAAAATTCAGGTCGATCCTAACCTAATACATAATGGCCACTAGGATCGAAAGTGTAAATAGGCAGCGTGATGTTTGACAAGAGGATTCAAAAATTTGGAAAACAAGGAGAAAAAGCAATTATGTAGTAAGAGGCTGAAAATCGTTTAATGCGATATTTTTGAGGACGTAGAAAAAAAGAAGCCAACTACGTATACTAACGACGTAATTACAAGAAGCCACAAATATGTGTATATAGGTATAGCGTACAAGGCACAAATGTACATATACGTATATATGTTTATATTGAAAGAAGATATCGAAGCTCCAGGCCGGCACGTTATCACCCAATTGGCCAGCGAGTCTCGGCTCCCGTAATCTATCAGGCAAAAAAGGTCGAAGACCCAAACGAAGGTCGCGCGACGACGAGACTGACGACGCGTCGGGAACGACGTTAATGATGTGACACGTGCCGCAATTTCATCGTCGATGAATTCGAAACGTCGCAAATATAAGATTCCGTAGAAAATACATTTTTTTGTAACCAAATTTTATTCCTGGCCCAAACAGATCACATGTTTTTGTAGAAAATTGATAACCAAGAGTGACGCAATATCAGCTCTATAGCGCTAACAAAGATTGCACTCCGACATGAGAATAAGACAGAATAATATCTGATGTTATCGTGACGAATTGTTTTTTTTAATAATATTTTGAAATTTAAATACGTTACCAAGAATTTGTGCAGTATCAAGAAATTTGTAAATACCGTCGATTAGATTATAGGTCGTGCCAAATCGACGACAAACCAGAAATTTAAGGTTATTTCATTACGTAAGTTTTTTAAATTTCTCTTTATAATCCCAGCATACATAATTTTTCTAGGTAGTTTATTACGCAATAATATTTAACTTGTAAGACCTTGCAAGAGTACCTAGGGTTATCCCGGCGTTCGTAATTTTTTATCAAGGCTGCTGTTCGCCGGTACGGCTGTTATACCTGGCTGATAATTTATCTGGTATCTTATAATTTTTTAGTTACGAAAACTCCCAACTTCGCAACTGTCAGGACAAACACGGAACGATAACATTCTCTATAAACATGCTGATATACATACACTACATACATAAACGTAAATAACAAGTCTCCGCATATTCGCATAAACATATTTTTAATCCCTTCCGGAGTATAGGTAGTCAAATGCGTATTTGGACGATCAACAAATAATAATAAGATAATAAAATTCATAAAAGGAAGAAAGAATCTTCGAAGTGGAGTGCTATACATTCTAATTATAAAAGTCGTATGTGTACTACATGTGTGTTAAAAGTGACAAGTTCACGTAGAATCCACTGAGCGATTATCGCCATCTGGTATCGCGAATACGTAATACAAAACACAAAGAATTACTATCGAGATAGTACGGCAGTTGTAGATCGCGCACTTGATACTACAAGGTTGTACACAATAGAGTAGCGGTTAATTGTTTCAAATAGAAATTACCTTAAAAAAAATGTGAAAACAATAAGTCATCTACAAGAGGTACAGAAAATATGAAGTTCTTATCAATAAGTGAGACCGTTCAATTGTCCTCGACCGGAAGTGAACGAAGATTGAGCGATGAGAGATTACGATGACGAAAGTCAATCAAGGTCAATTACCTTATCTCCGTACCTAAGGCTTAACGGTCGATCGATGGATTACCCACCGCCCCCCCTCCCTTCCACCACGCTAACATAACCTTAAAAGCCGAATTTGCTCGATGCGTCGAGAGCGACGTTATCCATAAGGCACTTGAGAATTCACGCAATGCCACAAATGATAATCGGGCATATCGAATATAGCAAGTAGACAAAACATTTCGGCCAGACAGCCGACTCTGCGTGCTCGTCGTTTGGGCCAATGTAAAATTGGTACTCGGTGTCGGGGGACTATTGAAGTTCGGGACTTCGTTATTCGTCAAGCCACAAAAAAAGTAACATAAAAAAAGTCCATTATAAACCAGACGCGAAAGCGTCTGACTCCTCAGACGGTTTGTCTATATCGATCGTTAGAGTACGTCAAGTCAAGGTTATCCAGGGCCGAGGCGACGAGATTTAAAATTTTCGAGAGTGGCGCCCTCACTTGAAACACTGCGCCCTCTGGCGCGTCCACCTCACGGCCGATTCCCCACCAGCTTCCACTTGCGACGAGCACACCCGTACAAGGAGAGGGGACAGCCTTCGCAAGGATAACGTTAACCTAGGGCAGGACTATTGCGCGGCGGCGGGCCTTTCGCGAATTATCTAACAGTCGACCCGTAACCTAACCTAACCCAACGCCTCGTGCAATCTAGATCCGCCGACATTTGCTGGAGCAATTTCAGCCGTGAGCCATATCGTCGTATCGAACGGGCGAGTGTGAGGTTAGGAGACTCAGTTCTTATTTTCCTTTGTACGGTCAAATTGTTGCAGGCTGGGTAGGAGGAAAAATGATCTTTGTTGGATCTATCTAATCTGCCATTGCATAAGATATATTAACGTGCAGATAATGTAACACGCTGATAAGGGAATTTTGTTATTGGCAAAAGTCACGTGATGTTTTGTATCGTGTTTTCATTTCGATTTGGCTGTTTTCAATCTTCGGCATAATCTCATGGAATTCTGCCTGTCGCGCAGTAAGGACGACGGGTTTTGACTGAGAATCCGGGTTGCGATATATCCCGTTAGTTCAGCGGGGCTGATGACGTCTTATTGGAATTTTTACGCTAGTAATTTCGCGCGTTGCGTAACGTCACGCGAACGTGAAATTCTAACGCTCCTCGCACGTTAGCCGTATACTACCTCCATTAATGACGATACTTGCCAAATCGTTATTACTATATCGATAATGATAATTCTTAGTGACGTTAGTGGGCTACTATCGTTTTCTGTATTGGGAAATCTACTGTGTGACGTATATTCCTAAATAACGTTATCTAGAGTGTTTTTATGTTAAAATTCGTAAAATTTAGGATAAACAATTCTGACTTTTATATTAAACTAATTTTCCCTGTAATACATATCTTAGCTGGCGATCGATACTATCATACTTTATGGTATCATTGATATCATCGATCGAACCCGGTGCACTGATCTAATGAAAAATAACCATCTGACATTGTCGTATAGTGATAGCCGTGCCCAATTGTCTAACGAGAGTCGATTTATCGTAATACAAAATCGTTATACACTTTACGTATAAGACTCGTGACACTGTACATAGAAGAAACAAAATTTTTTGAGTATGTTACTTTCTCAATTTGCAATAACAATTACTTTAATGTGAATTTTTTCACTTCATTTCACTTAAATAATTCGTCACTCTAAATTCGTATCGTGCACGTTGCCAGGAACGAGGAATATCATCTGATAACACGTACGATCGGATGCTCAATAAAAAGTGCTAAATCAGATACCCCATTGCATAACATTGCAAGTATTGACTCTCCCAAAGCTCCACGACCTTATCAGCAGCTAATGGTCGTCGCAGCTGTGACAGCAGTGACGTCCAAAAGCGTCCAACTCGCAGAATGGGAAGCAAAGAATTCGGCTTGGTATTCGCTGCCAAAAAATGTAGGCCAAGTAACGCGATTCTAGAGAAAGTCAGCTGGCTGTGTCGAGTACCGATGTCGACATACTCTTTACGCAAGAAGCTCGCGCGAATGCGGTTACTCGCGCGAGCGACTAATTCGTTAACACGCGACGAATAATACTCAGCTATTTATCGACTCCGCGGTATTCGACAGTTGGCAACGGCTCAGGAAAGAAAAAAAAAAGGAAGTAACAACGGACATAATTCCTAGCATTTTCTTTTAAACTCCATGAAATCAACCGCTGCGCGTCGCAGGGCCGTACCTAGGCGTAAAGTCTCCCCGAAAAATAAATTCCAATAAAATCGTTCCCCCGTCACGTAATTGCCTGCATCTTTCCTCTCTCTTGTCTTCCCCCCTCTCGCGCCCGAGTATCCTCGAAAAAAGCGAAAGTTCATGATTTCACCGTAATCCACGATGATCACGGTGCCAGTGCATCCTTCGAGTAAAAGTCTAGCCTTAGCGTAGCTCCAGCGCCTCGTCTCGCTGCGTTAACTTTCTCATTTGACTTTCGTATTCTATGCGCAACAGTCACGGAGTCCCGCGTTACCGACGGCACGTACAATTTACATTCCGAATTACGGAAACGATCAGTTTCCATGTATCGATAATATAATTGAACTGGAGAGTGCTCGGCTGACGAAGTTCCTATAAAGCGTATCCGTAGCGAGTGTTATGGAAACGCGCCTGATTCATCGACAGGAACGTCGGCAACGCGATAATCGGTCATGAGAACGCTGCGGTTAAGCCGGCTGTTACCAAAATAGAAACGTTATTTTTGGTCGACGTAAGTTTATCGCGATTATGCTAATCGGTCCTGTATATTTAGCGTCTCCGCTTCCTTTTCGTGTTACCCGCTCTGGCCACGTCGCGGATCTTGCCAAGACGGGATGAGCCAGAATCCATGCACCCGTATTATCGTCAAAGGTCAAAGGTCACGCCAAAGACAAGTACAGAGCGGCTGCAGCCAACATTCTGTATAAATACGGAAAATTTGGGTCCCAAAAATTTGTATTCTCAAAACGCACGACCCCAACGGGCCAATGATTTTACCTTGGAAATACATGTTGAAAGGATCGGGAATAGGACGCGTCTCCACGCACTTGGTTTCGCAGCCTGCGTGAGCGTTTAAACGAATAAAATGAACGCTGCAATGTTTAACCGATGGGAACGGTCACGAACGAATTTTACGACTGAGGTTGCATGCAGCGACGCAGCATCAGGTGGCCAGAAGGATAAAAACCGTGGGATCCTTCGGGCAGGATCAGGGATCCTTTACTGTACGTCACGGCGCCGAGGAGAGACAAAGGAATAAAAAAGAAAAGGAGCAACCAGGACCTAGGATAACGAACAGCCCGAGTCGTATATAACTTCCATCTCCATTGGCAACGGATTCTTCGGCTCCCCTTCGTGCTACCGCGGTACCAATGTTTGACTGCTGAAATTCGCAAGCGCGTGACCTTGACTCTCTCGTGCGCAAAATTCTAACGGTCTGCCTAACCTAGCGCAACCTAACCGAGCGTGGAAAGTTTGCTACTACATAATGTATGTATATACATATATATGTACGGTACTAACGTAGTACCATTAGATTTGTGCCCCGTTCCAAATAAAAAGTATACAAACACTTAACGTGCGAGCCTGTGGCATCGGTATTAATTAATCTTACGCATTTACGCGCGTGATGGATTACGAGATTTTAGGTAATCGACTAAGAATTCTTTTTCGAACGATAAAAAATGTCTAGGTCGATTGGAATGAATCGTGAAGAAAAAAAAAAAAGATACGGACTCTAAGCTTCAAGCATGGTACACACAATGAGCGGATATTCAGTGACGTCTCTCGATAACCTTCATACGTCAATTTTATTACACGCGATAACAGAATCCAATGAAATTGAGATATGAAAGCAATTCGATCGTGCATATCGATCAATCGCGACAGTCGCGCTGTTGGATATCGTGTGTGATCTTGAATCTTGAGAAAATAAAAAATGTTAATTCCTAAAAATGCCCCACGTCACAAACCGACGTGCATTGTGCCCTTAAGGACGAAACGCGTGAATGAATAATACGTCGTAGACAATTGACACGAACATGGGTCATTTCGACCCGTGATACAAGTATCTACGCCTATTGCAGATACCTACAATACCGGCCGGTCTATACTAAATATACATATCCGCCTCGATGTCATTTATAAACAATATCAGCTTAGCTACATAGCTCTGACGCCGTTTAGAAACTATATCGATATACAGTAACAAGAAACCACCATAGAAATCCTATGACAACGATACAACAATATCAAACAAGATTTTGTTTATCATAACCAGGAAAACCGTCGGACAGAGAACGCTTCGCGTGTGTCGGGTGTCCAATAGTCAAAGTTCCCGTGTACGAGTACGTACGTAGAGCGACGTGAGCGTCGAGACGCCCGGAGTGGCCAGAAAAGAGAAGGAGATACAAAGGCAGCTTGCAATGGCACGATGCGATAATCGTGTACCTAGAATAAAGGGGAGTCATGTGTTACGCAACGGCGTCGACTCGATGCCACGTGACGATAGAAATAATTACGCCGAAGGCACTATAGGCGGCAGACAGAATCGCGTACGCGTCCATAGGACAGCGTCTAGTGTGAATGCGTAGAGATGGATCGGACGAAGACACAACGAAACGATGAAGAGAGAGAGAGAGCGAGATAGCATCATAGGGCAAAAGTTAGGTCGCGACAGATGCTAGAGAGCCAAGAAGCGTTTCCTATCTGCGCAACTTTGGTCACGGCCAGCGAATAGCGTCACGCATCTGCCCACGCTGTGAATTGTTCTTCTCTCTCGCAGTCACTTCGCACGAGGCCATACTTGGACCTGGCGATAGTGGAAGGTTAGCAGCGTCGACTCCTGATCGACAGGCGTCCCCCAGGGTGTTACAAGTGCAGGATGATGCACCCAAGCGATGGTCGTGATAATGCTGGTGCAAGGGTATCCAACCTGACGACGTTCGTAGAGGGAAAACTGCGGGGAAACCTCGGAAGGGGAGAGCCGCGTGACGAAGGGTTAGACGAAAATAAAGCAACCGGGATACATTACCCGGGGCCGAATTACCTGCCTTAGCTGGCGCGTGCGTATTTATAAGAGTCCTCGGCTGGCCAAGGCCAGCGCAGTGAGCTCATCTTTGCATAACCCGACCCAACGCGAGCCAAGTTAACCCGACGTGGATCCGCGCCGTCTCGGTGCCGGGCTAGTTTTGCGAAATCTACATTTCGCGAATGGCGAGAGCGTCGAACCTCGACTACCGTAACTAGCGTTACTACACGCGGGATATCGTACGTATGTAGGAGCAGCTGAGAAAATTCCATGAATACCACCAGCGTACGAGTTTGATTACGATTTGTTTTCTTTTCGCTCTTTTCTTCTTTTTATTTCTTTCTTTCGTCCCGACACTCATTCCGTTATGTACGCTGACAGCGGGAACATTGGGTTGACGTGGCGCTTTTTTTTTTTTTTCTTGACGTCTGGCGATCGACAATGTTTTTCTTTTTATGATCTTTCGCTTTTCCTTTTTCTTTTATTATCTTTAATTTTGTAGGAAAATGGACGCGTTCGATGCCGCGCGCATGCGCGTGCACGGACGCATGCATGCAAGTCCGTCAGTCACCTTGGCCCTGCCCTGTTGCCGGGCGCGGAAATATGTGCAGCATGGTATTGCAGCGAAGCACGTGGTGACGTAACGCGGCCAGTTACGTAACGCGGTTTGCAGTGTCATAACGACACAGCGAGGAGCGAGGAGTCGCGTAATCGAATCGAACACTGTTTACGACGCGAGACCCGGCATCTCGTTTTCTCCTTTAAAGAGTCGAAGCTTCGACCAAGGTTCTTGCCGGCACGAAGGACACGGGAGTATACATAGTTATTTATTTCTCTCTTTTTTTTTTTCTTTTTGGCCATGCCAACAGGTCAAAGATCCATAGGAGAAATCTTACCGTACGATCTACGCAAGACCGTCGAATGCCTCTGTTATTACGGCTTGACGTATACGATTCAGGCCGCGATCTGTCAAACGATCGATAAACAAAGACTGACGTCCACGCGACCAGGAGCAACGTGTCTGGGACACGTTTCCCCGTGCAGTTCCCAATGCCGTTCAACAGACTTTTACCCTACTTCTAGAGAATCGTGAAAACTAAAAAGTACGAAACGAGCAGCTCGACGATAATAGGGAACGGCAAGGCTGAAACTTTCGCCGTAAGTGCCGTAAACATTTATTTTCCATCTCCACGGTGGTAACGTGGAAAAAGAAAAGGAACGAAGGAAGACGATCTCTCTCGGTGTAACTACGTAGAAGCCACCACTCACCGGCCCAGTGAAAGGCTTCTTCTTTGATCGGCTACTCACATGGAAACAGCCTAATTTCCCTTCTACGCCCGTCAACGAAAAGAGGATCCCGTTATAACCCATCCGAATGGTCCCGAGTACCTCTTGTACTGGAGGGACGAAAGT
>JARQTI010000560.1:195045-217365 GCA_030142655.1 Trachelus tabidus | reverse complement strand
GCATCCCGATGCATATGAATTCTTTGAAATTCCACGCGAGCCTCTAACGAAGGTCAGAGGCAGCAGCGGTTTCAGTGTGCACCTAAAATTGATCTTCGATCAGACCCAGGCCCAATTTCCCTTCTACACCCGTCAACGAAAAGAGGATCCCGTTATAACCCATCCGAATGGTCCCGAGTACCTCTTGTACTGGAGGGACGAAAGTGCATCCCGATGCATATGAATTCTTTGAAATTCCACGCGAGCCTCTAACGAAGGTCAGAGGCAGCAGCGGTTTCAGTGCGCATCTAAAATTGATCTTCGATCAGACCCAGGCGAGTGATTCCGTGTCGGAGCTAGCTCGGCGCAAACGTCCCTAGACCAGGTCGTCGCGTCAAAGCTTTCCATCCTAGCGCATAGTTTGTCACGTCGGGAGCTACGGCCAATTATAGAAATAAATCGCACGCACATGCAACCGCGACTCCCATCATAGATACGTTATACTTGTGTGCCACGCGGCATGCAGCGCGTGCAGTTGTCAGGGCCGCGGTGACCTTAGGGCCGCCTTGGTGCCGCGTAGCCACCTCCCCGACTCCGTCGACGGCCACGGGTTCCGACGAGGACCGAAGGTGGGGGGCCACGTGCCGTCGGTGACGTCACGACGCCTCGGTGCATATACACACATAGCCAGCAAATTGCACAACGATCCACGGATACTGCATCCTGGCACGCTGCTGCGCTCTCCCCACCTCGGACGTCCTCCTCCACGGTCACCTCCTCCACGTGGCGTTGGCTTATCGTTACAGATACTAACCTACATACACGGGGCACAGCCTTGCGCACTTTGGAACTCAACACGTTAAACTTTCTCTGTTTCATGCATTAGAGTGCATCCTAAACGCAATCGGCGTGACCTTGATGCATTTAAGCCTAGGCACCTCTTCATGCGCCGTGCTGCGGGTCATACCGATGTTTAAATATGGCTGAATTCGCATTAGCCAGAGCCTGGCTTATTTACAGCGTCTATAATTTGAGGCTGCAGTCTTAACTCGTGGGGAACTGTATTTCGTGTATAGCAAGGCCATAGAGATGCGTTATGCTTTGTCATATTACAATGCATAGGCGATTGATATGCCATCATTGGTGTACACACTGGGTGTAGAAATTTCATGGGGACATGCATGAGACTGATGATTGAATTATTATTAAAGCTCATGTACTCTGTGCACGGAGTTTATAGCCCGGTGCACCATAAAATTCTGTATAAGCTATCCGCTTATTGGCGTAGTGGCTTTCACAAGTATTATTTATTCATGCTTAAAAATACTATGCACCGAGTATATAGTAGTGATAATTCTTTTCTTTTTTTTTTACTGCCGTTAGATACTGTCGCTTCTAGTTTCCCTTATATCGATACGTTCAATGGCTCGTTCCGGTTAGATTTTTATTTTACTACCAGTACTGCGTCACGTGCTCTACGGAGGATACCCGTGACATTCTCCATAATAGGAAAGAGTGTAATGGCACAGCAGTGTTCTTGGCCAGGAAAGTATAATCTCTATGGCATAGCAAATGAATATATAGCACACGGGAGAAATATTCGTGCCGCCATTAAGATGCTAGTGACGATTCGCGTACATATCGGAGGATGAAAGTGTTCGAATGCATTGAATTAGTATCGATTGGTATTATAACGTCGGGAGTCCCGTATTGCGCTATACGCAATGCGTACAGAGTGCACGTAGTGCACCGAGCAGGAAGTGTGTTGCAACTGTCGACTTGGTCGGCACTTCCGGTATTCATATATCTCCCCCACCCTTATATAGTACTGTTCCATAGATAGATGCTTCGTGCGATTTAATCGTTGCACAATTATTTGAAGGAATGTCAATATCGCTGATACCAGTAATTGGCTCGTTAAGGACGATGACGTTTAATTGTTTTAATAAAAAAAAAAATCTAGACGTGACAATCGCGCGATGAACTCTCGCTGTTTCTGATCCTATAGGCACTTCCGGTTTATGCTATAAGTGCGATCGTGAACTTTGAGAAAAATTCAAGTCGAGCATTCCTATTGTAATACAGGGTTCGATAAGCTATCCAAAGTCCAGGTTCACCTTATCGACGTTCCTTTGTCACTTTTTCATTTTATCGTCCTGTCGCTGATTCTAATTAGAGTGAAACGTGCTGACTTACCTGGTCGCTTTCGAAGGTCGAACAGGCACTGGTTCCGTCCTCGATGAGATCCCGGTTGACCTTGGCTCGAATCTGAAAGGATAGATAAATGATAGTGTCAGTGTGGTGATAAGTGCACAATTTTTTAATTCTCACTGCGCCGTCATGATTTATTACATAGGCTTGTTACCGTATGTTAATGACGGTAGTACTACTGGTACACCGGTATTATGTAATACATGTACTTGGCAGTAGCGGGCAAATTTTTCATTTCACGGTTCGATATTATCAAACAGGTAAATACTTGGGTAGTAGGTAGCCTATGCTGTACGGGGTACAGCGCGAGAGCAAGATTACGAAACGCTCGAAAGTGCGCCTTTTTTTTTATTTCCCCACGGCAACGTTGTTGAAAGGAGAAAACTAGTTTCTAGCCGGTGGATCGATCGATAAAGATCAATTATTCTAGATCCAGTACTGCACCGTGAACGGATCGAGAGTGCCAATCTTGATCGGTCGCGTTCCGAATGAACGATCACAATTTACTGTTTTACAAAAATTTCTTTTTATTCCAGTACTCCCTACTGTACACTCTGTGTATCCACTTTTATTACGGAACCAATTTCCTTATGGGGACCAATTCCATCGATATTTACCGTTACGTGAGATGGCATTCGATTAATATTTTCTCTATTTCTTTTTCTCCGTTCTCAATAAGAAGATTCTTAGTTCAAGTTACAGAAAAAAAATGTTGGAAATCCCCGAGCCTCGATCAACCGACTTCAGATCTGCCTTAATGTAATTCAAACGAATTCGGAGCGTGCGTAGGTCGAGCATCAGGGTGCAAGGCTACCAGCTAGTAGACAACCTTTGTCCCTAAAATAGCAGACCTACGTAACTGACGTCTCCTTGATTATTATAATTAATTATAATTATTGCCGCTATTATTCTCATGGTTATTCTTATCATTGTCGTTAACACTGTCTACGATTAGAGTCGTTCGACAAGTTATGCAGTTTTTTTTCTCACTTGTTCCTCGCTGCGTTCACGAGATGACACTGGCATTGATAACGATTCTAATGTTAATTTCGATCCTCAATATAGGTAACGACAGACCAGTGTAACGATACTGGCGTCGGAAGTAATGACGATCTGTATATACCGATAGCCTTGATATTATTATTATCATAAATAATCATAATAATTATCTAGCGGTGCAATGCGTATTCTCATTAAGGAGAGCATCGAGGAAGTCGTAGTAAAACTTGGCCTCGAGTTTTCCTCATCGCGCAGTTGGATGTCTTAATAAAATTGGTTTCTTGGCATCGGTAGATCAGTTGGCAGTGTCCACGTTTCCCATTTGGATTTAATGCGGCTCTAATATTCCTTACTTGAATTGAACCAGGATTCCTATGATATTTAGAATTCGCCATAAATGTCTTTATAAATTACAGTACAGCTTCGCAACCAGTTATGTGCACTACAAACCTTCTTTTTACGTGGATGATGTTCCTCGAGGTAGTCGGACACGATACCCTCGTCCAGGGTGGTCGTAGATCCTGGTGTGCTACCGGACGAAGAACCCGAGGCGTTATGTTGGTACTGATGATGATGACGATGATGGTGATGGACAGCAGCCTGAAGCCCTGTGGCAGCGTTTGAAGGGTGCGAGGAATGGCCGGTGCTCGATGATGGCCATAAGGAATCGGTCGTTGGAGCACCTTCGTCGCTCAACGGCGGACTTGGTGTACCACTTCTCCAGGAGGCACCACTGCTGCTGCTGCTGCTGTTGGATGTGCCTCCTGCACCGGGTGATCCGACTACGACGCCACCTCGTCCTCCCCAGGAGCCTTCAGGATTTTTCAAATAAAATAAACAATCAATTAATTGTTGCAATCGTGACATGGGCTTTTCTTAATTTTATTTTTGAAGACAATTTTTCAATTATTATGCTTCTGCGGTAGACAGTATTATAATCTTGTAGATAACGTCTCTTGTCACTGTTCCCAAAACAGAAACATTATCACGGCGTTCCTAAAGGTCGATGCACAATGAACTGTCGTTAGGATGGACTTTGCCCTTTGTAAAAGTATCCGGGTCAAAGTCTAGTTTGACCAGTAATTTATTATAATAGGCTCTAATATAACATTAGCCAAACAGTACTCATATACCTTTTTAAAGGACATTTTGGAATACACGTGACAATCATATATACATATGACGGGGGGACAATGCATTATTTTTAATCGTCACGAAGTAATCGATTGGCTCGAAATCAATAAGCAGCGCAAACGATCCTTGACCTTCGATTCACAATTCGTGGAAGGTTTCCGGTGTCAAAAGAATTTTAAGGAATTCGTTGGCTAAGCGAAAACCTTTTCTCCCTTTGGGCGATTGAAGTAATAAACTTCCTGTTGATACTTGCAATTTTTATTAAAAATTTTCTTAAATGAAAATCCGTTACTTTTCCGTTGTATTCAATTTTTTTCTAAAATTTCTAAAACAATTAACGACTAAAATAACTATGCGACATGCGTAGCGAGCTCTGTACTCCGCGTGAACAAAGTCCAGAAAATAGTATAAATAATTTTCACAGTCCATCGTCATCTTCGGAAGTCACTTTGCAGAATCCCAACTCGGTCCCATTCACAAGGCCTGAAGACCCGAAGACGAAGCTCGTTGAGTATCCAATGTAAAAGTATAAAACTGCTATCCACCTTTACCGCAAGTAGATTGGTGCTATAATTTCCACAGTTACCAGCTCTATCATTTTCCTGGTTCTTCACGCGATCTAGTAATAAATTCGAAAATAATCTGTACTCAGGTACGCACAGAGTCGCGCCTGAATTGGCATCAAGTTCTACATCTCCATCTCTTCTCTTATTCCTTGTAATTTTCAGCCGTTTCTTTGGCTGCTTCCAAGTTATCGTGAGTTGGCCTTAATCGTAATGAAGTATCCTGCAAAGTATTTCCCAGGCTCGACAGTGCTTTTCTAACCTAGAAAACAAAGTGTCTGTACCATGCAACCGATACTAACCATAGTTTTGCTGGCAGTGAAGTGGCAGAGGGTTGTGAGGACTGTGAGGTGAACACGATAGCGACATGAGAACAAGGGCGGCCGTACACTCGTCCATGCAATCACCGCGTTCATTGGTGCGACAACCCTCGCGACCACAGCCATGAGGATTCCATCCGATGTTTGTAACACCGTGAGGTCCACCACTTCCGGGAACGATCCCTCCGATATTCCCTGAGCCTAGACCTATGCTGATGCCACCTCCGCTACCACCGTACGAACGCTCCGAATCATTGCTGGAACTGGGACGTCGTTTTCGGGATCTAAAACATTGTAGGACGAAACGATTAGTCAATATTTTTGTGGAGAGAAAATTTGATCGCAATGGAAAATAATTTTTAGTCAGTTTTGACATGGGACATGGTCTTCTTAGAGTAAGAGCTTCTATCGTGACGCGTAGCACGGTTCTCACGTTTGTCGAAGATATTAAAAATTCATAAGAAATCGTTCGGTGAGAGTAAAGGGAATTTAAGCGAGGTCAACCAGCCTAAGCACTAGAACGTGTAGGTACATGTCGCAACGTAATGACGATCGGCAAGGTGCAGCTTATTTGTCATGAGATAAGACCGGGACAGCCCTCAGCCGCAAACAGCATACAGCCTTAATGCTCGGTCCACTGGTCATTCGTGTCCCGTTTGCGCCAGAACGTTCTAGACCCACATAGAGATCATCATCGGATCGCTATGGAATCGATTCTAACTGCTACAGTGCTGCCCTTCTAACCTCTCGTTTCAAAACGCCACCAGCGCCACTACCGGCAGTCACGGTTACTTCGCAGCTAGCCGTGTCGAGGGAATTTTCTTTAACCTCAAGTTTAACGATTTCTTCGCTCTGATTTCTTGGATGATTTCTCACCCTGGATAAGGATACAGGTCGCGAGTTTGCTCCATTTTATCACCCTACGCTGCGGCGACGGCTGTTTGTAACGGGGTTGCTATTCGTGCTGCGCATGCGTAAACGTATATCAAATAGGTTAGGTCTCCTCTTGCCCCGCAACTTCCCTCGCGTTCTCTCTCACGCTTGCTGTCACGTATCGCCGCTCCCGCTTGCTGACACACTTACGCGTCCTTTGTTATGCTTCGTCGCAACCGCAACCGTAGACCGGTACGCCTTCTCCATGGTGTTTTACTCCATACAGCACGTATTTTCCTTTCGTCATTACGTGTCTTGATAATAATCCTCCCTTTAACCCCTCTGCGTCGTTTCTTAACCTCTTGGCACCCTGTTCACGATTAAAGGTCTTTGCGATTTCCAATAACGTGACAATTGGCTCGAGTAAGTATGCTATTTATGGTATTATATTTATTTTGGAAATTATTTTGAAATTTGTATCATTTTCTAAAAAAAACTTTTTTTTTACTTTTTACCCGATTTTTTTAAGTTCTCACAAAACATGCCATTCCCTATAACAGGCATACAATATCAAACAGGTTCTTTCTAAAAATGTATTTCTTTGATTTCTGGAAATTGACAAGTGGTCAGCGGTGTTTCAATTTCTTTTTAATACCCGTTTTACGCATCGGTAGTTTCTGCCTTCGTCGAGGCACGAGCTTTCAGCCAAAAAATATTCTCCCCCCTGCTTCTCTTCCCACCACGGAAATCAGCGCGCGCGAATTAGTTTACCCGAAGAGTCACGTTTGCGCAAACTAAAGAGCCACGCGGTCAGAATACAAATAAATAAATAACGACCGCGCTGCGTTCAATTTCGTGGCTTCAAAGAGAGACGGAAAAAGACGCAAAACACGAAAATATTGACGTTTGAATTCATCCGATTCGTGTAAGTCCTTCCAGCTCGCATATCAAACCATCTTAGGTACCAAGTACACTCAACTGAGAGCCAAAGGTGCCGCATGTGTAAATTCGGGCGACCGTTTCGAATCGAAAAGGTTCCGAGTCATTAGAGTCGAGACTTTCTTGAAACGGATCATTCTGCCGATCATTGGCCCACGAACTAGCCATTGGACTTTCGCTAGCTAGAGACGACTTTCCGATTTCTTGAAACGACATTAAAACAACTCCACAATATCACGCAACACAATGCGGAAGTGCACACCCGACATGACTTTTGTATTCAATGTCGATATTAATGATTTATGCTAATAACGATCGTTATTAATATTATCTAACGAAATTATAAAAAAAAATTTTTAATATTCATAGATTCACGTATCATTAATTTACGCTACGTATACCTCGCTGTACAATAAATTACCATTATTCTCCCAAAGTCAAGGATACGAATATCATCAGCACACAAAGACCTTTGAAGCTGAGCGTTCAATGAGCAAGAAAAGAAATGATCGGCATTCGCAAAGCGTATACGCGGAATGTACATTCCAGGCTGTTTCGAGGATACTTTAAGGAAGTCAAGGCCGCGTCGGTCGGCACAAGAGCAAAGTGAAACGTCAGCGACGGGGATGACGCGCGAAAGTAACGCCGACCCGTTCGAAAGTGACTACCGTTTCGAAAGTGACATGCCTCTCTGTTTCTCCCCATATTTTTTCCATCTCTCCTCCTCGCTCCTCCATATCGGCAGGCGCAATTTAACGCCAGGCTCGCGCATCCTCGCGAAGATAACACGAAACGAAATAATCGCGAAAACGATAACGCCGATGAGTAATAACGCCATTCTCGAAATATCTCGAAGCAACCAAAAATTAGATATCCTCAATTTCTCAAAAATATTTCTCCTTCCAGCCACCCCCCTACCCGATAGATCAGGGTCGCAGGAACTCCCTGTTGAAAAATTACGAGTTCGCGTGTCGTCCAGTCTCTATCCGGTCCACGGGTACCGATGACCCGATAGTAACTGGGTCACAGTTTCTCAAACTGGGTCACTGGCTTCGAGTATCGTAGAAAATGGCTGTCCATTTCTCAGAAATCTTTTCTCACGTGTCTAGTGCAACGATACGAGCGCCGCTTAACCTCGGTTAATATCCAATGACAGCGATCGCCTTGTCCTCGGACAACAGTGACCAAAAATGGACAGCGTGATTTCGTCTTTCGTAAAAGAACTTTGAACGTGCAGTCCAATTTTTAGAGTTCGAAATTTTTTTTTTATTTGCATTTTTACGAGGCCCAACAAAGATCACGAACTTTTTCTTCCCTCTATACCCAGCACAGTTCAACGGCACGATATCGAGTTAACAGTTGGCTGCACTGCAAAGACTTTACGGAAACTCGCATCGCTACCACACTATACCGTATCTGCGTACATCGCGCATAGCAGAGCTTCAGGTGCATCTCATCAATCACGATGGCAAGTATCGTTTGTTTATGCAACTACTTGGAAACCTATACCGTGCATCTTCCGTCGTCGCTGTTAGTTGCAGTGGACGCTGCTTAGGTATCGGTCATGGAGAGGCGCCAAAAGCACGATATACCACCCGCAACATACGGTTAATATCCTGTTACAGGGAGAAATTGAATAAAGAACAAAGTGCATGGTATATATTACGTATCAGAGCGGGAAATTCAAATGGTCATGACGAACGAAAGGAATTTTCCTTTCCCCAAGGAAATCAGAGTTCACGAGCTGTACGCTTAGAAATATATCCTGAACAGTCGCATCAAATTTTATCTCCTCGTGCCGCCATATATAACTTGGAGCGTATGTGTGACCCACGTATGCGCATTGTGGCCACCGACCAAAGTCCAACAGCCGAAAGCGTTCCAGTTTCCAGCACCAGGGAGAAGGAAATTGGGGCGCCTGGTCGATCTGGAATTGGGCTACACTGGGAGCCGGGGGGGTGGTGATCATCGGGACTGGGGAGGACTGGGAGGATGTTGATGCTGAAGTAGACGTGGAGAAGGGAACGGCGCTGGTTCAAGCATAGGAGGTCGACCGTGCCAGGCTGGGTCTGCTGCGGATCGAGGTCGATCGATGCAGCTGGAGAGTCGCGCCGGATAAATGGGTCAGGTACACGGAGCCATGTTTCTCCCCATCCCGGCCCCCTCTACGCCATCCCTTACCCTATCGTGAGCTCTATCCCCTTATATACCCTACGGCTCTGCCAACCCCCTTCGTTTCTCTTCAGTCACGCTACCCCAAAGCTACTTGTTGAGGGGACTCCCTCTGGCTCGACCTCAGAGAATACTTTTTTTTATTTTTAACCACCTTTTCAGGTATTTTTCTTTCCTTTTTCTCTCGCAACTGCCGAGAGTCGATTGTTACTTTGTCGAGGGTTGAATTTCTTTCTCGCTAAATATTTCAACATTTTTATTCGCGTCAGGGTGAAGCGACGCAAGACGACAATGATACTGACAGAGGATCGAGGAGTGTTAATTTTTTTTGTAAAATAATTGCTCCGACACGAGAAAAAGTCTTTGATCTCGGAGAAATGCTTTTTACGAAAGAATATTTTGGATGCGTTTCATCGCGTTTTCTACACAGTACTCGCAGTTCTGTTGTGCACGAATGGTAGGACTGAGTATGTATATTGTAAGGAGGGAATGTGCAAATTGTTTTAATTAAAAGTGCGAAATGATTTTTTTGACTGAAAAAATATCGTGTCCTCTTCGAACGCCAGTGACCATGTTCACCCAGTTTCCGGCAGTATCCAATAATGTTCCACTGAATTCCACGGAACCTAGTGAATCCAGGGTGCCACCCGGTGAAATGAGGTCGCTCGATGGAGGCCGCGACCCATTTCCCGCAGGATCTAGGCGAAGGCAGGACGCTGTTATACGCTTGTCCGTAACCCCCGTAATAACGTGAACTTTGTTATATAGGTCAGGTCGCGATCGAGCCCGGGTAACCCGGATCTGCAAAGGACTCCTAGGAATTGGAAGATATCTCAAGACTTCTACCGCAGACACAAACGCATAATTTACCCACACAGGACACATAACCTAGAACAGTGCGCCTCCTTCTGCACAATATATAATATCACTGAAAATCGTTAAAAAAAATTTTTTTATTTTGAAATTTTTAATTTCCGCCAAATCCTATACGACTATCTCCATTTAAATGCTCCTAGTGAAACAATATGTCACAATGACGTAACGTACAAGAAGGAACGGGCGGTACGATTTATCAACGGAATTGCAATTCAGAACGGTCTGACTTTGATGACCTTCCTTTTCTCTTCCTACTTCTACTTTTCGCTTCGGGACTAAAGAGCGTAAATTGCATTTGCTCGAATTCGAGGTCATTTTGTAATTTTTTTATTTTTCCGCCAAGGACCACATGCGAACAACTACCGGTCTATGGCTTGTGCATGCATACAGATACACGTGCGTCTAGGCTACTGCAATTCGTGCGAACAGTCTGTCCATTAGCATTTATGCAACTTTCAAGGTTGTCTCGGCAAATTTGGCCGTACTTCGATTGGGCCAGGCTAACTTGTCTCCGCTTCGTGCACATTCAAGGATCCGCTCGCGCAAGATCATAGCTAAACGATCACCCGAGTAAACACATTATTTATTGAAACCTGACAAAGAATTCATTGTCCACAGTCTAGCATGGAAAATAACAGTTAATTTGGGATTTTTTTCACACAAAAAAAATCAATGTCAACGGTACGTCCGTTGATTTAGGAAAGGTATTATTCATGTAAAGTAACTGGCGTACGACAGTCCGAAACGACTGGTCATTAATAAAAATACGTAACGTGGCGTGACGTCATTAAAAGTTTTTCATGTTATAGAAAATAATTTTTCAATAATAAACATGTCACTCGAACTCGACGAAAAGAAGGCAAGATACCGTAACGGCGTCAATGTTCCGTGAAACTTTTCCGATAAAGACGATTGCTCGCCCAATCGAAAGTAAAAAATTGTATTCACAATCAACGAATAGTGGAAATTCCTTTGACAAAAGTAGGTCCCTTATGCGCGAAAAATGTCTTGTTTACCATCTGACGACGCAGCTTGACGCAAGGGACCTTGAACGCGTTGCGAAACGAGCATAAACAAATTCCAGCCTCCGCAAAGCGCAAGGGAGACGTAAGAATCTATTCCGTCATTAAACAGTCAATATGAAGATACGCAACAAGGTGGCAGAATTCAAATTATAAGGATTGTTAAGCGCAAACGAATACGGAAGCTCAAGGGGAATCGAAACTTTGCTGTATAATACTAATACCTATAATGCATATATACCTATATATACACGCACATACATACATGCCCATATATATATTACGTGAGCAGCATATATTCTCAGGTACTAGGTAGAAGATTCTATTCTCCTGATGGTCTAGCCTAACCTATACGCCAGCATTACAGCGAAGCCGGTGCTTGCCTTGTCCTCTTCTAGGCTGATGCTTTGTGCGCCAGCAGTGTGGCGGTTGCACCTGACCTATACTCGGGATCCGCGGGTCGAGTATTGATCGACCCAATTCCAGAAGACGAGCCTCCACGGCCGAAATTACGCAAGCTAACCCAGTGACTAACGACGAAAGTTCCGTGCATGCATTATACAGCAAACTATAGATATATATACATATATATGTATATCTGGAGTGAACCGAAGGCTTTCCAGCTATCGCCATGCTTCCCCCAAGAATTTTTGTCTCGTTCGGCCTGAATTTATCCTCTAATTTTCATTGGTGACGTGACAAGTTACCCCGGTAAAAATTAAGGTCCGTGACTTTCTATAGCGCAGGGGAAAGTCCTTGGTTGATTTGACTTTCGGCTCCTTGGTACTTGGCAGTTATTCAGGTTGAAAATTACCCGTGCTCCCGGGTTGCTTGCGATTCTTTTTTTTTTCGTACGAACAGGCAAGTACACGTAAAGCGTATTTTTAGACTTTATATTTTTTATGGTTCGAGGATGGAACGAAGGGGCGATTTATATGGCGTTTGGAATACATCTACTAGCCGTGGAAAGTTGGCCAAGCGTGCTGGAGCTATTACTGCACACTTTTCAAAACGGACAGTTATTTTGGAGACAGAAAAAAAATATTGAGAAAGTTCACGGAGGGGATGGCTGTCTATTTTTTTTGAATTTTGATAATACGCGCGTTAACACATGTACAGGCAAATTAAAGTGTTACGCGGATATTACTTCCCTTAATTTGCATCTGCACTCGCGTAGTGCCAGACCGTTTTCTTCGTGTGACCGAGAAATGGCTACGTGCCCCAAAGTACCAGGTGAAATCACGCAATGCAGCGTACGGAGTCGCGGCCGAGGCAAAAAGTTTGAAATATAATTATTGCAGGGAAAAAAAATGCAAGCCTTGCCCAATCGGCAGCGTCAATCACCGTAAGGACGCGTTGCGTGTCTTCGCGAGGAAGGACAGGTTGGCCAACGTGAGAACACGATCTCGCCTTTATGAGCTTCGAATTACGAGTTTTGAATTTCGAACCGGCGATGACTCAACAGCCTCGTCAAATAGAATAGATATAAGAAAAAAAAATGTCAGACAATTCTCACGAACTCATGACTAACAGCAAGTGTCAACGTCATGACGGATCCGTCTTTTTCATTTACACCGCAGTACAGCGACGAGTACGTAATTGTACCTCGAATGAAATTTCACTGTTTCCAACGAAGCGTTTGATCCATCGTAGAGGCGGTAACAGAAAAATTGATTTTTTATAACCCCCCCGCCCCCGCCCCACCCAATAGACCAACAAGCCAACAGTAGGAACAAAAAAAGCAGAACTTCCAGCGCGGTATCAGTAATGGGAAGTCCAAGAAAAAGGGTCGGTCGTTAAGACATAATTGAAATGAAGCTGCTGTCGGGACTTGGCGCTTTTAATAAATGCATATCTCAAAGTCGCCTTGAACGTTGGTCGCAAAATCCGCTCGTCTGACGTCGATAGGAGACGCGAAAGCGTGGCGGCGGGATCTACGCGTAATGTTTTTGCCGACTAGAATCGTAGGTCGAAGGTAATTATGGCCTTACGTCACGTTGAGACTTCTGGTTCCTAGTATGTAGACGAGAAAAACATTAAGCCGACCTCGAGACTTCCCTGAGCGACGATCATCGGCAGTACGTCGTACACATGAAGATATTCGACTAACGTGAAGTTCAAATACATCGAGAGTGTATTCTCGAGGAAGATTGCGTCATAACGAAAACTCGTGGCAAGTCTTCAGAGACAGGGTGAAGGTTCTAACCGCGACGTTAATTTCACCACGCAACTAACGAGCTTCCACTGTGACCTTGTACCCAGAAGGTGGTAGAACGTCCTGACGTAGTCGCTGCCGGTGCTCATTATCATTATTGTTATTATTATCTCTAGAATTGTTATTATTATCGCGAAGAACAACAAAACGGCTATTACTAACGAGAAAGTATGGTTCAAGTACGAGAAAAAAAAAGAAGGAAATCTAGGTGAGAGCAAAGAATAAATTTCGTATTAAAAATACATTTTTTTCGTATAAAAATAGAATCCACGAGTGACCAGGTTCAGCTGCCTATTGGCACGAAGATAGTAAACAGAAAAAAAATCTTCATTCAACAAAAAATCCTCAGTCGTACACGTTTGGATTGAGGAGATTTCGAAAAAAATTTCAAAATACCTTCGGCCTTACAGTCTCTCTAATTTTCCTTTGGGCCCGACGTGGCGTTAGTCTCTTTTTCTTCGAAGACCCACACCCATTGGATATACCGAGTGACTCCAGCCGGCGAGTAACCCATTGGCTGCTGTCAGCGAATGGGTCTTGCCCGGTCCCATGAGGCCCCACTAACCTGTCCTTTCTTGCGATCGACTTGACTCTCTGGCACATCTACGTACTTCCATCTAGAGTTGCCTGTTTTTTTTGGTTTCTCGAGACGTCGATCCCCCTCCGCATGTCTTGTTACTTCATGGCCGTTAAACTTTACGGGGGATTTGAAAATGGCGAACACGTTGGTCCCCCTAGCGTACCGGGATTTGGGACTCGTGTATACGCACATTGATAGATATTCCAATTGGGCTGTATTTCCACTTGGGACTCTTATGCAGGGCCCAAAACTGTTTCCCCATGCATAGGCTCGTAACGGTGTTACCGGTTCGAAGTACATGGTCATGGTCAATGTAATCATTTCCTCCGTGTAGACACAAGATCCACGTGTCAAGTATTATTGGATTTCGTCATGCTTGTACTTTTGTTCGTGAACGTGCCAGACTGAATGTCGACTGATTAAACGCTGTCTTCTGCCTGTTTAGATAACGGGTACTGAACGAGATAAAAAAAGAATATCAAGTAGCGATAAAAAGAATATTTTAATCAGACTATAAATTGCTTAAAAACAATTCTTTTTCAACGACGCTTCGTCGCGGGCGGTCGTATATCGATAAGTTTATTCTTGGCAAGATTTTATTGGGGGTTAAGGCCCAAGGGACTGGCCCAAGAGACTCCCCCCCCCCCGTCAGGGTGTTTAAATTTTTCTCTATCACGGACTATCCGACGCCTGAAAAATGGCTTTGCGTCTTGCCATATGGGAGAGTCAAGTCTGTGTATGGTATCCAGGGCCCTTTTCTCCCTTTGTTCTCTTTTGAGCGTGAGGCAGGTCACGCAGGACCAGGTGCTGGGGCCCAGACAGGTAACTGACCTGGGCCAGACGGTTCGAGGCATTGGCCAGGATATTTTACGAAGGTCTAGACACCCTTTGTGGGGGGACTCAAGAAGGAACAAGGACCTCAGACCCTTACCACAACACGAAAATTCAAGAAGGTCAATGTCATCGGTATGGGACTTGAGGCCCTAGTGTTACCCGAACATAATACAACCAGCACATAATCGCGCATTGTGATCAGTGAATATCAACCTGTACGTCATAAAAAGATCGTCGAAAATCTCCGAATTCGCTCTAAATTATATCCGTTAACAAAAAATGTTCTAAAAATAAAAAATCTTTTTTCCCAATAGACAGTGGCATCTCGGTGATTAAATAAGAAATACACGTTTTCGGATTTCATCGAATTTCTTGTTCAAAATTATTATCAATCCCCATCAAAGATTCACTAGGATTAAACGAGACTCCCGAATGCTGACGATGACCTCAGGAGACACTTTTCTTGCTTTAAGGCTTCTAAGGGGCTCCGGGAAGCCAACTCACAGACAATAAAAAAATTCCACGCACGCTCAGGGTACCAGGTCCTTGGCCCTTGGGCACCCTACAAGGGATTCATCGGTTTTTCGGGTAAAGGTGAGAGACAGGTGTGCAGCGAGGGTGTGTTCACGGTCTGCCAAGCCAATCACGGCCCTTCGAGTTCCATGTCCACCCTTGCCCATCGCAGCGTCCAACGATTTTATCCCAACCGGCGACCCAGGCACGAAATAAAACTTGGCTCAGTCTTTCGACGCTTGATACAGTCAATATAAAAAAAATGAAATTAACCAACCATCATCGTAAAGACGCACGTTTCGGAGTACAGGGAAATGCACATATTTCACTGTGAACAGGCAATTGCAATTTGCTTTTCTCAAACTGACAAACGTTACTCATAAATTATTAAAAACAATTTTTTCTCCATTTATCAATTAAATGTTTTGAACGCGTGTAACGATAAGAGTAGTGAAACTTCGAAACATACTTCTGCTATGTGCCAAATGAATATGTATCAACTTTTGTACGCGTATCCATCGAAGTGAATTTATTCATGCAGGCAATAAATATTTAAAGTGTTAACGACCTCGACATCTACATAAACCTAGGTGGCTGGCTGACAAGCTGAATCAATACCTTCGGAAGGGCTTTGTTTTTGCTTTCCACGAGCAAACGAAAGTGGTCAGAGTCGACGAGTAAATATTGTATACGTATACTTACACACGTTCTATACCTATATCTGTCGCTATGCACGTACTTAGTATCAATTTACTCACCCGATAACATGAGGCACGTCGATGGAGTGCGAGGAGGCTCTTTTACGATCGCCGCCGACGTCAGCCAGTCTCGCGAAATTTGTATCTTGATCTGCGAGTCTGGCGCTTTTGCGCGACTCCAGCAGTCGAACCTCGTCGATACGTTTCGTGAGACTCATGGTGCCCTGAAACAGAAGAAGAAAAAAAATCAAAATACTAATAAAAAATTCAAGCCGAAACAAGACTGCAACATATTAAAATAAAACGAAGAGCGATATTTTTTTAACCTCAAAGTAAAAATTTTATCAAATTATTTTTATTAAATTATTTTTCTATCGAAGGTAGGAGGAATTTAGATGAAAAAAAAAAATTGAGCCTGACATCCTCCACGAATTCCAGGAATGTTCTATTAAGTTGAACGCAGGATTTTCGCTTTGTTGCACGGGTATTTCTTTATTCCTCTATTTTTCATTACCTCCCTTTTCATCCGCCAAGCCCCGTATCGTTTTTACGGCTGGAGCGCCATTTTTTTATTGTTAACATTTTTGTCCAGCTTCTCTCTATTCCTTCTGTCCATCCTTCCGTCGGTATAGGCTTTGTCAATTTTGATTGTTAATTAAATAATACAATGGACACTTATGTGGCTAATTACACAGACATTGTATAGCATGTATCTGGGCGATAGGACTTTCCGGTGCAGTTTGCGAGTAACGCGAACGCCTCTTCGTTATCGTTTGACGCACACTCCAAATAAAAGAGACAAAAAACGTACTGAGATATATATGGAAACGAGAGACCAGAATGAACGCCTGGGAATTTCGTTCGCTGACGTCACATTAGTTTTCCCCGTTATCGTGAAGTTACGTCGATGCCCGCGTTAATCGTTAGTCACGCATGAATTACAGTAAATTCAAAAGAAACGAGACAACTCGAGGAATCCCAAAGAACGAGACGGGAAATACGTTTTAAATTCGTTACTTCCGTCGTCGCTCCTCGCTGTCGGAAAGTTTCGCACGATTTTTGTTGAAAAATTTCTACGGGTGTAAAGTTAACATAATATGAGCATAGAATAGATAAGTCATTGAAAGTAAACTCTATTTCAAATTTCAATTACTTTCCTATTCTTATTTCCTTACCTTTGCGAGCACTTTTAAAACCAGCCTTGTGTTTTATGTACCGTATAAATGTATATACATATATAATTATATGTGATATGGAAAGGTATACCTGGTGAGATACATGGAGATACCTGTTACATATGTTTTACCACGTTAGTCACACGTGGCTGCATAATTGCGCATTGGGAAATTCGAGTGGTGCCTCTTAATATTAATATTTCACGGTACTAGAAAGCATAAGACTATCTGACAGTGCAAAGCTAACACCTCTTGAAAATTCGTTGCCTACTGTATCTCAGCTAAGTTCATCCTATACATAGTGCAGTGCTCATTAAATTTTCTATTTCGAACACCCAAATCTAACGTTCACAGTACACGTTAAATACTGAAGTAAGTTCCTACTGCGCATGCGGAATGCGCAATAATTTTTTTAATTTTTCGGGCATGATCAACTCTCAGAGATTAAGGTCAAAAGGATGTCTAGTGTCATTTTAAATCGTATAAAGTAATATCGAAAAAGAATACCACTTAAATGCACTACATTGGAGATTCCTCTTGAGAAATTCTTCGACCTAGTATGGATTTATTCCTCATAGCGGCCAACAAGCTCCAGAAAGAACACCTGAGACAGTTTAATATGAGCTTCGTGCAAGCTCGGGTAACCTCGGCACGACTCGGTAACACTCGGCCTCGCTCGTCACTAAAACCGATTCGGGCCGAGGACTTTCTCCGACTTTCAAATTTCCACGCGTCTCTCGGCAGCGGGTTTCTTCCTGGGTTGCGATGAAAGTTGTTGACCTTACGCGTCACGATCGCCATTCGGCACAGCAAACGCCATGACTGGTGACTTTTCCTGAGGTTACGTAACACCCGCGCGCACTAAATCACCGCGTAAACCGATTCCAGTATATGCGTAGGCGCATATCCATACGATTCCATCAGTGTTCAAAAACGAATCTCAATTGACTTTTGTCTATCTAAAAAATGTACCATAGAACAATGGAATGGATTAATATTAATATTTAAATTTTGTTCCTTCAAAATAGATATTTTTATATTTTTACCTACTGTTATTTCATGCTCATTGACACAAGTCGAAATTGCTGTGAAAGCACTTTCTCGGACGTGTCAAATCGAGCAAAACGATCTCCCGTTGCTTCTTTCACTTCCTTTCACTCTCCGTCGATAAAATCGGGACCTAAGTAGATAAAACGCGTAAACAGTACCAAGAGCCATCCCACTCCAGGAATCTAACTACGCAGTTAGGTCCTCGTCGCATTGCAATTGCGAAACCGACCGATAGGTGAAAGTGCACTCGTTACATTTCACGTGACGCCCGCGCAGATGGCGCCAAGATCGTTTTCGCTTGTCCCCCATAGATACGAGCCAAGAAAGGCGTTGAGCAAATTTCTGAAATATATCACAAGACACGTTACTTCCGTTAAGGACTTTTCATTGAATTACCTAGTGAATAACAACCAGTCGAGAATATCCTGTGACTCGCCAAATGCGGGTTCACTAATCGGAACGGAACCGCTGTACACGTTCGATTCTCAACCGGTAAAAGATGGCGGCGCTAACCGTTAGTCCTGGACTGGATAATTAGATCTGTTGCGCATGATCGTGATTTATAATATCTACAGGAGCTGGGAATATTTCCAAGAATATATTAGGCCTGTAAAATAGTCTTTTCAATGATACCAGTGCACAACTATTAATGTTACGACTCATCGTATCGTTCGGTCGTATATCTTTTTCTCACAGACCGACCGTACGAAGCGTCACTCGGTCGCGCATGCGCAGTTGTAAACTGACAAAGATAAGCAAAACAAGCACACTTAATTGTCCAGATAATTGAAGCGGTGCATCAATTATCAATGTAAACGTTTGTCCAATTCTGATCAATGATTTGCACCCGACTCGTTCCGTGAGCACGAATAACCGATAGCGACGCGACGAAGGTTCAAGGATGGCCTTTGTCATTGCGCCGAGCGTTGCGACAGTGAATCAGCCGGCGAGAGCTCACTCACCTACAACGACAACTTACCGGAAGGTTACACCGCTCTGTCTACGCAAAAAGACGTAATGCCAATTGACAACGTAGAAGTAAATTAAAAATACACAAAGAGCAGGAGAAAACGTGAAATCGTTACAGAACTAAATCGAAGCTCCGAGACAATCAAGACCCAAGGGGAATTCCCATAACACATGATACCTGAAAGATAAATACTACCATATATAAAAATCAGGTAATCCCACAGTGATAATTTTGTAAAAACGTCAAATACACATCGGTCGTCCGTGACCCGTGAAAAATAAAATGAATAAATTAATAACAATTAATTAATAAATTAGTAAATTAATAACAATCCCACATGTGTATCCTGACTAATAAAATCCCATGTCCTTACGCATTCCCAAATAGAACGGCAATCTTACTCATTTCCAGGTGCAGACTGCACGTGTCCTACACAGATTACTAGTAAAACCGGCTGCCAGAGAGAAAAGACGTCCAAGTAAAGTAATACGGCATAGAGGGTTAATCGTCGTATGGTAGAACAAAGAAATCCTCGAAGACACATAAAATTGCATTCTCCCCTTATCGCGATGAGGTGTACCATATCTTTACTTAAAATAAATCCATACTTAAAGAGGTTTTACCCATTAACAAATCAAGGCGATGACGAGCGACGTATATACGATCTAGACATAAAGGAAATTCCTTAACGGTTGAGAATCACTGACGTCACCAGCAACGTCATCGTCATTCTTCCCGTATCGTTTCCCCGGGACGCGGAACTTCGCCATGTGGCGTAACGCCGTGACATTGAATGAATGCGTCGCGTATCTCGTTGCTGTTCCTTTCACTTGAACACGGGGAAGGCACCGGTCACGGGAGTGAACGGCAATAAATCACTAAGAAAATACTGTACCGCGATACCCGGGGAACAGGATGGCCAAGGAAATTTTAATGGGAGTTCAGGCCAAAGCGGAGTCCTAAGAGCGCAGAATAAAAGAAAACACCATTGCTTACGCACAGCCACGAGGATCCCAACGTACGTAGAAAGTCATTGGAAATATAATGGAGTCCCGATAGCGACCTAAGGTCACCTAGAAAAATCCGCGCCAAGCCTCACGACCGATATACCGAGGCTGCCTATATCCGTCCACGGTCGATCGGTTAGCGTTTCGTTAGGCCGCGAGGCCGTGGATGCCGTAACTGGTCTCTTTACCTCTTTCGCTAATTTTTCGGATCGGATGTATACATTGAGTTCTCTCAATGCTCTTAAGGATCCTGAAAATAGGCAATGAATGTTAGCTAGATCGTAGCTTGTGTTGCAAGACGGTAGCTCTTTCTTTTTATGCTTATATATATAATTTTACACTCGCTGTTGGTACCACTGCTAGTGGCGCGTGTGACGTGAATGTAATTGGACCTATTTCTTTCTATCCGCTCTGCCCGCTCCCCTCTCTCTCTCTCTCTCGCTTTTTCTCTTCGCTCGAGATCGTAACACCCACCACCGGTATTACAGTATTATTATCCGTTAATTAGCAAATAGTTGAGTGCGTGTACGTCACGCTTCATGTATCTGGTCCCTTTCCTATGGGCGCAGTTACTATTATTCCATTTGCTATTGCTGCTTGCGACTGACTGCTGGTAATATTGTCGTTGCTTGATCGTACCGATACGCCGTATATCTGCATAAGATGAAAATGACATTTGCTATATGGTGTAATGCGATACACTAACGATGTGTATATATATATACACGCATGGTTGACACGATGATAACCCAAGTAAACAGTATAGTAATCTATATCCGCTAATCGTTGTTATATTGACGGTAAAGAAATCTGCAATTCGCACTATAACAGCATGCAATGTCAATGTATTCAAGCTGAAGTACCATACAGGGTGGCACGAGTAATTTAAGATTTGAAAATGATGACCTAACTGCTTACGTCATTAAGGAACGGACAGTCCAAATTGAATGAGTTAATAATTACCGGTAGAGTGTATTCGGTGGTAAAAAATAATGAAAAAAAAAAATAAAATTATAAAGAAAAACAGAAAAATACAAGGATGTACAACTGCGAAGAAGACGAAGAAGCAAAAAGGCCATGAAGACATCTGTTAGAGATCCAATCGGTGTCACTGTGTCGAGCTAGCAGTGACGTCACCGTACAGCAACGCAAGAAGGAGCAGCGATAATCTCTGGAGGTTGACAATGACTTGCGAAATAATTGTCAATAGCGCAATGGGGATTCTTTTTTTTTTTGTTGTATTTTTGGAGTCAAGAATTTTCTATCTTTCTGGGAAAGCTGGTTTGGGCGAGGCGTATTAACCGGGTCACACAAGATAGCGGTTATCCGCCAAAGCATATGTTGGGTACACGTGTGACGAATACACGCTTCCGGTTTTTGTCTATGTCGAGGTATCTTCGGTGACCCACTAGAGAGACGTCGAGTAGAAAGATAACGAAAGTGACAGACACAGTGTCAATAAGAGAACGGTTATTAAAGTGCCTTGGAAACAGTGAGCACATAATTATCCCAGTAAGGAAATTACAAAAAAATTTGATTAATGCCACAAAAATATGCTATTTAAAATCCCAAAAGTTCATCAACGATCCGTTACTGAGGAATAGAGCGATACACGTTGTTATCGTACTCGTAAGAATGTTCAAACATCCTTTCTATTGACATACAGAAAGAGAGAGAGAGAGAGGGGGAGAGAGAGAGAGAGAGAGAGAGAGAGAGAGAGAGAGAGAGAGAGAGAGAGTCCTTGGCCTGCTCTAATTTTATCGTTATAACCCAAAAGGAAAGTATCGTAGCGTCGTAGTGAGTCGCGGTCGCACAATCACGACTGAGCGAAAGTGAAATTTGAACGACATCGAAATACCGTGTATCGAACGTGTAAACGACGTAAACCCCGAGCGCCGTGAAGCATGCTGAGTAAGACGGTCGAAAGAGTGCCAGCGGAGAAAGAGAGTACGGGGGGCGCCACGGTGCGAGAAAAGTTGGTACTGACGAAAAGAGGTATGGAGGATAGTGGGGCGTAAGACTCCACGACGCGATGTAATAGCAACGTGGAGGGATGGCTGAGCGAGTGTGACGAGGAGGTGCACAGGGC
Source organism: Trachelus tabidus (assembly GCA_030142655.1). Lineage (NCBI taxonomy): Eukaryota > Metazoa > Arthropoda > Insecta > Hymenoptera > Cephidae > Trachelus > Trachelus tabidus. The sequence goes on along the minus strand of JARQTI010000560.1, from coordinate 195,146 downwards.
TCTCGTGGAAGCTAGGTGAACTTGGCACCCGACTTTGGAAAATCAAATCTTTTTTTTTATAGACTTATAGAGTATGGTATGTAGTTGTTTGTAGTACCAAT